>JAVGVS010001615.1:0-17732 GCA_032718565.1 Distichodus sexfasciatus
CTAGTCTCTATTCCAAAGTACTGAGCAAAAGCTGCCCCAAAATCTCCTGAGCTGCGCGCGTTAACCTTTATGACGAGTTTTTCATGTGAAGCCCTGAAGGCATCGAGCGTGGTGTTGGTGACCTGAGGGAGGCGCCGGACACCGGAGAGCGTTGCACTAATCAACTTAGACGTGTTGGGGCCAAACAAAGGTCACTTTTACATAACCGAGAGCACGACCACAGCTCGAGTCTGGCTCAGAAATAATACAACACAATGACGAGGAATGAAGCCGGGGTTAGTGCTGTTGTTGCTGCTCTTTGGACACAATTTATAGTTTAGTTCAAATCACACTGTAATTTCAGTATTCACATTCACATATTCAAATATATACACACATATACAGTAAATAATATAGTTATTAGTTATTTTAAAATTTGCATATGGAATTTAAATTAATGAAGATAACAAATAAGAGATAAAAAAATCAAAAAGTAAAAATAAAACAATTTAATGAAGATAAGAAATAAGAGATAAAAACAAAAGTATATAAAAAAATTTAAAAAGAAATTTAAAGCTAATTAAAAGGGGAAAATACATCTAAATACATCTAAAGTACATCTTTTTCCGCTTCAGTAACGGTATTTTATGGCACCTCAACTTTAACCGCATTGACTAGGACAATAAAGAAATTGAATTATTTCTTTTCTGAAAAATGCATATTTGTAGATTGTATACAGCATTATCATACACACTTCAACAAATCACATAAATAAATAAATACTGTCTAATTTTCCAATTAAAATCTGAAGACACAAGGGCTGGCTCAAAAAAAAAAAAACTGGACTGTATGTAATTTTTGCAAGGTTGATTTTATCTGTATTCCCTGTGGAGGAGGAGAAGAGTGTAGTAAACGGTCTGATGCGCATCACCGTGAGCACATCATCATCATCATCATCATCATCATCATCAGCTGCAGGCTACAAACTCACGTGCTCCTCTCCATCTGCTGCAGTGCACCGAGGTTTTCATTTGAAAATTGCTTTTAATTTGACTAATGTTGAGTGTTATTAAAGTTGGACTAGATTCTAGATGACTATTTACTGTTAAGTATTTGGTTCCATCCCAATATTACTGTCTCTGAATTGTAATGTGCTACACGACTCCTGCATTACTGTTGAGTTACTTTCACCAGAATAAGTGTGACTCTGCACGGCAAAGCCAGTCGCTTGTCGCAACGGAGGTTTCCGAGAAAAACGAGCGTTTATGTTGCGTGGGGTAAAATGTTGGATTTTTTGTTTTTAGTGTTTTGAAACAGTGGAAGGTCTATACTGTACTGTTGTGAATAAATTTGGCTGAAAAACTTACCCTTTCCATCCTAAAAACGTGACTTTCTTGAGGTGAGGAATTCAATTCCAGCAGAATGTTAAAAGTTTCTGTTTTGACCGCTCTACTTCAATATTTACGCTAAAGATATTTCTCCGGAATCCATCTTCGTCTCCCGAGTTCAGTTAACCTAACGCAGGTAGGCTATCCGTGTGGCTGTGAATGCAGCGTAGGCTAGCGTAAATGCAAACGTAGCCGCGACCGCACCAAGCGTCTGTGAGTGCTACGGCGATAGTCAACTTCAAAGGCAGATTTCTCCGTTTCTCACTTGGCGTGACAGGAGAAACCCGACTCCTTATCGTTTTTAAGTTTGATTTATGCAGTTTCATGTAAACATAATAACTCAATTTTGAAAATTTGCGACAAGTGACTGGTTTTGCCGTGCAGAGTCACATATGTAGTTTACTGCAGTTGATTCTACATCCAGTGGGGGGCGATGTGGTGCAGCATCATGACTGTAGACACACACTCTGTAGGAAGTAGCTACTATTTTACAATTTCAGGTGTCAAGATGTTGGGGACCATATTATAAAAACAAAACAGCACTAAATTTCGGGTTAAACGTGTTGTAATGTTACTGAAAAATGTATTAGGGTTGCCCTATATTACTGTGTTAGAGCAAAAAGTAATACGTTACCGTAATGTTTTACTCCTAACACTGATGACAGGGATGGAAGCCTATCTGAGGACTATTGACGCAAAGAGAGGACCAACTCTGAGTGAGCACACACACAGTTTAGAGTCACCAATCAACCTTAACTGCGTGCTTTTGGACTGTGGGAGGAAACCTGGAGAAAAACCCACACCAACATGGGGAGAGCACACAAACTCCACACAGAAAGACCCCACGACCCGCACGGGGTTCGAAACCACAACCTTCCCGCTGGGAGTGTGACCGCCCACATTACTCTCGTACATTACACAGCAAAAGCTTCTCCGAATTGTAAATAACCAATAATTTCTCTTT
Organism: Distichodus sexfasciatus; assembly: GCA_032718565.1. Lineage (NCBI taxonomy): Eukaryota > Metazoa > Chordata > Actinopteri > Characiformes > Distichodontidae > Distichodus > Distichodus sexfasciatus. Next base: position 2,332 of record JAVGVS010001615.1, read on the forward strand.
CAGAACTTCAGCATTTCTTTACGGTACTCAAACTGGATCCGTTATGGTACTACCCCAGAGAAAACCCATCAGCGCAGCTCTCTTGTAAATCTAGCAATGCCAAAAAATAAATGTCAAATCCAGAGTCAGACTCAGATTACTGTATTAATCCAAGAGAAAGGCATAACGATGCTGAACCCAGAATAAGAAAGTACAAAATTAGCTAAAAATAAAGGTGCATAAATGTCTAAAATGTGCAAAAATACAAAATATTCCTTTATGTTGTGCTTTTCTCAAACCCAACGTGCTTTACATTTGGGGAAATATTTAAATATATTAATGTGTATACGTGTTATATACAGAATTCTACAGTCACCCATCAGCTTTAAACACTTTAATAAAATGATAACATGATTCAGCAACGAAATCTGAGTAAAATCAGAATAAATATAATAACTGAAGTCTCATTACCTTGATGTGAGGTGGTTTTCTTCATCTTCAGCAGCTTGTGTTGACCGTCTCAGAGCAACTCGCCTCTTACAGAGTCCAGCAATCACGCTCCCGAATATGCCTTCCAGTGTGCAAGCATGCGTGTATGTGTGTGTGTGTATGTTCATGTATTTATGGCATTGTGGGGACCTTTTTGTCCCCTAAAATCACTTTTATCTGTTTTTTGGGTTTTGTGGGGACATTTGAGAGGTCCCCATGAGGAGAAATGACTTTATAGAAAATGTGCTTTATTTGAGAAACTAAAAGAGGTAAAAGATGTGCTTTTGTTACTGAGGTTAAGGTTAGGATTAGGTGTAGGTGTAAAATTATATACATCTAGTCATTATGGGAGTCTATGGAAGGACCTCACAAAGATAGTAATACAAGACTGTGTGTGTGTGTGTGTGTGTGTGTGTGTGTGTGTGTGTGTGTGTGTGTGTGTGTGTGTTTACCGGAAACACGTGACCGCACACTCAAGCGGACACGTGATTGTGATTAATTAATTAATTGGTTAACCGGCACAATTAATTACGAAAACCTTATTGGGACAAGGGGGCAATTTAACAAAAATGCATATTCGTGTTGTTGAGATATTCGAGACCAGTTTTTAAAAGTCTCTGTCTCGTCTCGGACCCGTGAAATTATTTCTGAGTAACACAAAAGCTCCGTGCGCAAAAACTGAAGTAATTGTGTAAAAAAGGCATTAATTACATTATTCGCGATGTAAATACACGCGACTCGCATATGGAACGCCATCATGCACAAAAATGTAGTTCTCTTCCAGAAAGACCAAAAACAGTTGATTTTATATACACCAAAATGAGTTCAAAATTACCCAAAACTGTAGCATCTTCATTTTCCATTGATTAGAATTTTTTTTTCAATTTTATAAAGTTAGAGAGTAATCAGTTGGGTAAGAATTGATATAGAAAAGTTTATTATTTATTATCAAATAATTTTACTCTGTATCCAGATAGATACCAAATGAATAAAGAAGTGTTTCCACCTGCACTAACCTTATTGTTCTTCACAGCACCAAGCTATAGAATGTCTGCATAACAACAACTCTGCAGCCAATAAAACAGTGAGTTTGGTCTTGAGGAGTGTTCACTGTGGTTTATTGAGTTTAACATATGATGTGATCAGTTTGAATAACTGCTTCTCGTTCCAACACGGTCCATCAATAAACATAAGCTACCGTTACACAGGCAGTAATAAAGTTAACGCAGTGTGATCGCACCATCTGCTGGCTGTTGTGAAACTGACCCTGCAAAAATGCCCCAACCTTTGAGTTGAGTTGGTACTTCAGACCCAAACATGGTCCCTGTTTTTGGAATTCAAGAGATGTAGAATTCATCATATTAAAAAATAATAATAATAATAAGCAACTAAAAGCTGTGCTCTGGAGTTTAAGACTTGCAGTGGGCAGTGCCTGAACCAGTGACCCTCCCTTCACAGGACCCCAACTCCTGCACTACCAACTTCCCCAAACACAAAGTTAAAATTATGCCCAACTGAGTAACAGACAAGCAGACAAATAGAGAAAGTGAGTGATTATTTGTCTTTGTGAACAAACCACAACACGCCACAACAAAATGTGAACTCTGCATTCGACCCATCCGTGAAGGAGCAATGGACAGCTAACATTGGCAGCGCCAGGGGAACAGTGCTTGGGGATGGTACCTTGCTCATGAGTACAAGTCCTGACCAGTGGTAACTTTACCAGTCTGGGATTCAAACCAGCAACCTTCTGATCACGGGGCGGACAACCTAACCATTACGCCACCATCTGCCCCAAATATTACAAACTTCTGATTTTTCTGGCAAATTTTCCACCTCTTTTAATTTTAAATGTAATGTTTTCCATTTTGATTTAAAATGTTATATTTTGTACCACAGTTTTAATACTTAAGTACTGCTCATATCGCTTTTTAAATGAGGACATTTAACTTTTCACGAAGTGAAATTTTATATTAGCTTAAATATTCCTTAGCTTTTAGTCCCACTTTTCACCTCACTACGACGCCCATGATCGTCAACACTGAGCCATAAAATCTTGAAATATTTCACATAACCTGTCATGAATATATCATATATGAAGGTGTATCCTTTAAAATGATGTAATTAAAAAGCCTGCATTCACAATATTAAATTTTTGTGGTACTAGAGCTTGCACGCCACCTGGTGGTGATTCCACACACGGCAGTAACACGCCAGCTTGTGAAAGTAGTGAATGATATCTGCGGTGTGTACAGGATGCTCATTGTCTACACTTTCGATGTATAAGGAGGGAGGGGAAGGTCTCAGATTTAAGTTCAACAGGTTAAACTATTCAACACAAAACGTATTGGGTTTAAGTGAGGGATTTTTTCTCATTGTGAACACAGCACAGCACAGCAGATGGTGCACCACAATCAATGTGAGCTCTGCATTTAAACCAGGAGCATCTCAGGGGTGCCTTTTTACCCATCTGGTACTTAAAACCGGCGACCTTCCGATCGCAGGGCTGACTCCCTGACCGTTACACTACCAACTGCCCCAAACAAATTTAAACCTACGTACAAATAATTGGTTCTCAATTTGCTACTTCCACTCAAGTACTGTATTGATTAACAGACAAGCAGATATATACGACAAACTTCTCATTTTTCTGCCAGATTTTTGCACCTGCCGTTGCCTTGTGCTAAACTGGTGTCTTTGCACTAAAGCAACGTTCACTTCAAAATGCACCAATATTTCTGTCAAGATCTGACAAGACTTCTGGCTTGTCTTTATATTGTTTATTTGTATATAGATATTGGGTTTAATTGAATGTGTCATAGTTCAGGTAGTTTGTTTATGTCTACAGAAATACACCATGATGAACAATATTTAATATTTATTGTATTAACTTATTAGCAATGTTGAAATAAACACACAGTTGTTAAATGTGAGTAGATACTGTATTTATAAGAGTAAAAATTTTCCATATGAACACTGCTTTACATGTATGTGTGTGTGTGTGTGAGTGTGTGTCTGTGTCTGTGTGTTGAGTAGATTTCATCTGTGTTATCAGTAAACAGATTCCACCGGTTCGGCTCTTCACTGGTTGATGCTTGAGGTTCGTTTTCATCCCGTTCGTGAAGGAGCAGTGGCAGCACTTTTTTGGCAGCGCCTGCAGAGCAGTGCTTGGGGACGGTACCTTGCTCATGGTACCTTAACCAAACTTCCAATCCTCCAATCATGAGGTCAACTCCCTAACCATTACGCTACCAACTAATGGAGAGCAGTGCTTGGGGACAGTACAGACGGCACTTGGTAGCAGAAGGCAGTTGGTAATGGTTGGAGCATTCGGCCTGTGATCAGAAGGACGCTGGTTTGAATCCTGGACTGGTGAAGGTACCATGAGGTACTCATGGGCAAGGTGCCATCTCCAAGCACTGCTCCCCGGATGCTGCTCACTGTTCCTTCATGGATGGGTCAAATGCAATCAAATTGGTTTTGGTGCACTGTGTGCTGTGCTGTGTTCACAATGACAAACAAGCACTGCCTTTCAGAGGCGAGTATCCTAACCACTAGTTTGTTGGTTTTCTGTAAAGTCATCCATCATCCTCAATGAGCAAACAGAATGATGGCATATAAGTGTTTCTTTCTTATTTTTGTCTTGTTAAATTCTTTATATTACTTTATTTTATTGTTTATAGACCTATTCTCATGCGTTTTAGTCTCATCCATCTCGTTTTTATGTTGATAGTAAATATATTTAATGTGAAATGTATAAATTATGTTGTGTTTTTGCAGGTCAGCTGTGGAAAGCGTGCAGCTCGTGCAGCAGAGCAAAGTGAACAAACAGGAAAGATGCTAAACAAGCTGCAAAGGAGGCTAAACAAACTCAGAAGTAAAAACCACAAACCACAAAGAGCTTGCACATGGTCCATCTTGCTCCGGGTCCATCTAAACACACACAGACACACACACACACAGTCTTGTATTACTATCCTTATGAGATCCTTCTATAGACTCCCATAATAACGAAAGTACATAATTTTACAGCTACACCTAATCCTAACCCTAACCTTAACTTCAGTAACCAAAAGCACATCTTTTACCTCTTTTAGTTTCTCAAATAAAACAAGCACATTTTCTATAAAGTCATTTTTCCTCATGGGGACCTCTCAAATGTCCCCACAAAGCCCAAAAAAGCAGATAAAAGTGATTTTAGGGGACAAAAGGTCCCCACAATGCCATAAATACATGAACACACACACACATACACATTTGTCACAGTTGCTTGCATATACCTCTACAGGTGTCTCTATAATAAAGCATGTTAAATGTTGCTTAAAAGAGCTTATGTATACATATATATACATATATATGTACACACACAAGTATTGGGGAAGCTCTTTTGTGTTTTATCTTCTATTTGACTGTATATGCTTTGAGAGATTTGAAAATTGCTTTAAAAGTATTTTTATTATTATTAATAATAATAATAAATTGGTCAGTTAAAATATGGCTCATATTTTGGGTGCTTTGACTTGATAAGTGTGTGATAAGTTTATATTAATTGTATATTATCAAAAATGTATATTGTATATTAATTAGGTGAATTAATATTACATTTATTCATATGTATTATTATAAATATAATAGTTACACTTTACATATCTCCACCCTCCAACTCCATCTGGCAGTTGCCAGTTCTACGCCAGTCACAAACAAAGCTTGTTGAAAATGCAAAAATTAAGTTATTAATTAAAAGTCCAAAGAAAGCCCGTTAGTTCAACTTTGCTTATCAAGCAGCATTTAGGAAGCATAAATGTATAGATGTAAAACATTTTTACACTAAAGACAAAGAAAGAATGTTCACACTCGAAACACACGGGATGTGTAAAAGGGTTTTCACGCTCTAAAAAAAAAGTGAGTGGTTCGCCCCCAAAGCGCGCTGCTGAGAAACGTGAACACTTTTGCGGAAAGACGCTGTAACCTCATGGCCTTTGAGGTTGTGGACGTTTTGAGTTAAAGGTTATTGGTATTGAGACTTACAAATCAAAAGTCACCGAGAGCCAGATATCCGTCATGTACTGGCTATATTATAATCATATTCATCATAAACATTTTCAATCAGTGCTGTTTACTCTTCACTTGTGTTGCTCTGCTTTAAATGTGTATATCTCTTTTACTCTTTAAGTGGGTTTTATTTTTATGTTTTCTGTCTTTTGTGGTTGAGATGCTTAAAAGTCACTTTTTTCAAAAAGTAATGAATTCTTAAAATTTCATTTATTTTCAGACTATCACGTTGTGTTTGAACATGTCACACTTTTGCTCATCTGCATCATTTCTTATTTTTAGTTTTATTTTAAAATGCAGGCACGGTTCAGACTGTGCATTAATACCTTTGCCTTTTTGAGTTAATTTTAATTTCAAAATTTGCCCTATGCCATCAGTGTTTTCAAAATAGTTAATTGCTTACCGATTTTTAAATATTTTGCTGCTTCTGATCATTTTTTACTTATCTTGTTATTTTTAAAAGGTTCAAAGTTGTATTCTTGTAGTTTAGTAAGTAGAGTGGAAAAATAAATAAACAACTGAAAAACTAAAATATTACATTTTTAAAAAATGATTAAATGAAAACTGCATTCATTTTATCCATTAACAATTTAAAAAGAATAAATTAATTCTTAAATTCATGATTTAAAAAAAAACATTAATTTGATTTAAAAGGGTTGAATTTTAATTCACTTTCTAAAATTCATGAATGAAATGAAAATGTACAACAAGTTTTATATTTCATTTTATTATATTCATATATATTTCTAGTTTTTGTATAAATATTTGTGTGTGTGTGTATATAAATACTTATTAACATAATTATTCATAGTGGTATTAAAATGTATTAATTTATGTTATATTAATAAATGTATAGATTATATATATATTAATAAAATTAAAAGCCTAAAAAGTAATATAAAATTCATACTTTAATGCCTTCTTTAATGTAATGTAGTGTTAATATTTAAAACTGTAAGAACATTTTTAAAGCAGTACATTTCTAACATGACGCGTTTCTAAAAGTTATCCTGCAGAATCTTTGAGTGTGAACGCTCCATTTTGGTTGGATAAGGGCTTTTAAAAGACTTTTTCAAGACTACTGTCTTAAAGATACAGACTATTTTTAATACACAGTCTGTTTATTCAAATTAAACAGCTGCAGATTTTATGCACATTTAATGCACAAAAGTACATTTCAGGATTATAATTGTAGTTCTTATTCACTTGACTGTGGTTGCACATATTATTAAATACCTCACATGACTAAAATTGCACATTTTTAATTTTCTATGACAATAAAGTTCACTTCCAACAGTAGTGGATTGAGAAATGTTTTAAATTGTTGATTGCTAAATGGTGATGAACTTGATTTAAAGATAATTTTCTTTACACACTTTTACTTGATATATGCACAATATATTTTTCAAATAAGTAACCTTTTGTGCACAAAGTCACCTTACAAACTGTGCTATCCTACCATGAATATTATGAATAAACATAAATAATTTTTATTAAGATGTTTTATATATCTAGAACCTTTTTAGTTAATATTTGAATGTCATTCATGTGACAAAATGTGGTGGAATAAAATTTGTGATTCATTCATTCCTTTTTACTTGTAGCTGAGTAGACAGTAAAAATCACAATATAAATTAAACATATTTTAGTATAGGGTTAGTATAAAATATAAAATACTCAAAATATTTACTCAAGTACCATACACCACATTTATGTTACAAAAGGTGCATACACACAGGAAAACAAAAGACAAGCCTAAGAATTCAGTATAAAATACAAAAATATCCTTCCTTTATTTGAGGTGAAGTAAATATAAACATGAATATAGACATACTCAACAACGGAGACTATATAAAATCCTATATAAAAAGTTGTTGTGAAAACCTGGGGCTGGAGTCAGGATCAGCCAGACAATCTGGAGACAGAGACTCCCTCCTGGATCTGTACTGGCAACTCAGTTGCATCTTCCATTCATCATCCTTTCTGACGTGACCAAGGTTATATGGAATGTCACCATTTCAGAATGTCAACAATGACAAGATAACACTCCCAGCACCCAGGTAGCACTGCTTAGAGATAGTACCTTACTCATGAGTACCTCAATGGTACCTTTACATTTACACTTACAGCATTTAGCAGACGCGCTTATCCAGAGCAACTTTTTTTTTCTTGCTCAGGGACCCAATGTTGGTAACGCCAGAGGTCAGATTTAAACCCACAGTCTCTTGGTCCAAAGGCAAGTGTCCTACCACTGGGCCACCAACACCCCTACCTTTACCTGTATGGGATTTAAACCAGCAACCTTCTGATCACGTTGTGCTACCACTAACTATGGATTCATTGCTTCAGTCTCTGGTCTTGTGAGTGGGTAGGCTCAACTTCCTGGGAGAAGAGCATCAGAGAACAGGTCGATGGAACAGCCGCAGTGGTGGTGAGGTGGATTTGGTGTCAGAAACAGGGAGTATGTTTTCCAGGCTGGGTTTAGTGGGACTCCCAACTGTGGTGAATCGAATGGGCCGGATCAGACATTCACTGAAACAGTGAGAGGGCAACTCGGGTTGATGGGAAGACCTGGAGTCCTCCTGGATCTGGACGGACACCTTACAATCCTCTTGACTTATTGCTTTTTGGTCCATTTATTTCTTTTTAGAGACAGAATCATACAGAGGGAGCACATAAAACCACATGAAATAAAATACTATAAATATGAAGAGAGAAAATTAATAAAAAGAAGTAAGAAGTAATACAATACTTCCCACTGCACAGCCTGAGCCATTGTAACATTGTTTTGTATTTCATATACTATATATATATACACACAGTTTTAGCATATACTTTTAATTGTTTTATAGGAAGATATGAAGAATGCCTGAGAGTAACCTGTTAAGGGTCTTGTTCAGTGATGCAATGATGGTAGTGCTGTAGTTGGAATCAGACCTCTTGTTCTTAAGGGAGAGCCCAAACCACTAGATCACCACCACTACCAGACACCATTATGAGATCAAGAAAATGATGACAATTACACTGCATTTTTTAGTATCTGACATTGCTCATCAAACCACTAAAATCAGGCAATTCACTAGTAACTTTTGAAAAGACAGCTAAAATCCGATAGCATTGTTTTCTCTCTCCAGTCGTAACACCATTTAATTAGTGAAATCTCCTTCAATATCCTTAAACTGAGGATTACTGTATAAATCATTTGCTTGTGCTTGGACCCCGTTGCGGCTCTATTTTTCAGTTTTATTTCTGCACTGGTTTAAAAAACAAAAGGAAAATTGGTAATAAAATTAGGAAATAAAAATAAAAACCCACCTCAATATTCATTTTTGAATGAGAAATTAAAGTTATCCAAATCTTTCCTAATTTCTGTTTCAAAACTGGACAAGTTTTTAAATCCCCTTTCCACATTCTGTTTTAGAATCGGAAACGTAAATCAGGGCTTGAACATCTCAACAGCATCTGGAGCGTTTGGTCCTGGGTTTATGGTTGGTGTTGTGCATAGGTCCGCTTGCTTCCATATGCCGGGTTGATGAGGGTTTGTGCCTGTTGTGGATGCTGTCGGTTCATGATTTCGTAGACAGAGTCTGAGCCCTGCTGGGTGGGAGTGTTCTTTCCGTTTTCACAGCATTGCTTCATCTGGAACAGAAAATAGCACGTTCAACTATGTAGCTACACGCCAACTCATGCTGGACTTCCCCTACTAACACATCATTTACCGAGAAAAACAACCAGACTCTTTCCAGAACAAACAAGTAGAGACTCAACATGCAGATAACTTCCGTTTTTGGAGGAAAGCTTGTGGTCAAACATTTACATTTACAGCATTTAGCAGACGCTCTTATCTAGAGCGACTTACATAGCATAATTTCAGCGAGAGTTCCCCTGAGAGCAACTTAGGGTTAAGGGTCTTGCTCAGGGACCCACAACGCTGACTGCTGTCAAAATCCTTTTACACTCCCTCAACACAGCCACAGCCGTGTCGGACTTCAACACCTCAACACTGCTTTACTGTGAGATCACGCTGATCTTTCAATACCTATGGCTGCTAAATCAAATATTTGACATTCAACATTTGGTGAACATCACTGAATAAGCAGTTGTCTGTTCGTGTGGGATTGATTGTGCATATAGCGTCTGCTCACTACAGCTCATTTTTATTTCCTGCAGTGGGCTAGGCCTACATTGTAGTTCCTGTCTGGCATCGCAGGCTTCCTCGCAACTGCAGCTCAGACGCTTGTAGGCTGTAGATACGGCAGCAAGTGGGTGTTGCAAATTCAAACATAAGAGAACCAATTAGACATATCGGAATAGTATCAGACTTTCAGCTGTAAATGGAGGATGTTGTGTACGAGAAAAAATGGCAAAACAATAATATTATTAAACATATAGCCAATGTTTCTGCAGAAGATACTGAGATGTAGCTGAAATTGTAATCCTGAATATTTCCTGAAAGTAACTGTAATTTAATTACACATTTTTTCAAAGTAATGTAACTGATTACTGTTACTTTTATTTTGTAATTTAATTACATGTAACTCATTACTCCCCAACACTGATAACAAATAATTGATCACTTAAACTCTAAAATGTGCAGTGGGAGACTCTGATTTCAGTGAGCATTGGACTTTGATACCCTAGGGTGCGCTGTTTTGCATTTTCCTGCTAAACAAAGTTAAAGTAAATGAAGTGAAGCTAAAAATTTGTGTGAAAAGAGAGGATATTTGTTGTCAATGTAGACCAAAATTTGCAACAAAATACGTAACCTACTGACTGACCTACTGAACCGCTTAATCCTTACTGGAGTGGTTGGGACTGGAGTCTGTTCTGGGACTTCGGCCAGTAAAGGTGCTGTTCAGGTACTCATGAGATGGTACCGTCCCCAAGTGCTGCCAAAAATATGCCCTCTGCTCCCTCATGGATGAGTCAAATGCAAAGGTCACATTTTGTGGTGCACTGTGGGCTGTGTTCACAATAACAAAGAGTGTTGTGAAAGCTACTTTGGAAATGTAATGTGCTACAATTACAAGTTACCCTATCTAAAATGTAATAGTAGTGTAACTATTTCAATTACTTTAGCAAAGTAATGTAACTAATTACATTTGATTACTTTTGGCAGGGATGAACACACCGAGTGGGCCAATTTAGAGTAACTAATCAATCTACAGTGCAAAAAATACGCGCTAACATGGGGAGAACACACAAATTCCACACAGAGAGACCCCAAAGCCGACCTGGGAATTAAACCCAGAACCTTCTAGCTGTGAGGCAACAGCGCTGACCACTGCTGCCCTAGTCTTTAAATGGTGTATATTTATATTCATAAACTTACACATGTACATACACAGTTTGTGCTATCCTTTATTATGGTGTTAGCAATCTTTACAGTTAGATATATCATATGTTTCTCTGCATGTATGAGATCAAATCCCAGTTTACACAAAACAGAAAAATAACAAAAAGCATTGTCGATTAAGAATCCTTCATGCAAACCAATTAAATAATAGACCTGATTTCCATAATTCTTTTTTAACACCAATGAGGAAGGGAAATAAAGTAAAAGCCCAGATTATAGATTATTTTAAAACATTTTTGGTAGGCTGTGTTTAGTGTTGCTATGATGATACCGAAATCGTATCAGAATCAGCCGATAATCGCTTTATTAAAGTCATCAGCATTGAATCGATGATTAGATTTGCCCGATACTGATATTTGGTCGCTGGAAAGGTAGCACTTTTTAGGAAAATGTTTGACTTTTTCAAAATGTGGACTTTTCTCACAAATTTATGACTTCACAATGAAAGGGAACATTTTTCTTGTATATTTTGTACTTTAATCTTGGATTTTCTGATTTTTCTCTTGAAATTTTACCCCCTCTCTTAGCTCTAATTATGAATTTTACCGACAGTAGCTCTAACATGCTGTCATTATCGGTCTACTTTTGGGGCAATGATGAAATTTGGACTCCCTGTTTGGTTTGTTGCCAAGATATTTTTGTATATGTACCACATATATACACAAGATATATTTGGTATTTGCGTAAAACGAAAAGTGTGATGTTCTCTAGTGAGTTTAGGGTTAGGGTTTGTGTTTTGGGGCAGTCATGAAACTTATTTAGCTGCACTCATCACTATCTACAGGGAATACAGACTGCAAAAGTAGAATAAATGCAAATGTACCTTTGGGATGAGTCGTATCAGGATGAAGGTGATAATAAACAGCGCTACACACGCGGCTGTTAACACACTCACGATCACCAGAGAAGAGGAATTAGAATCTTCACACGTCTTTTCTTTAAGAAGAAAAGAAAGACCAAACTGGTTAGTTCACACTGAGTTTTATTTGATCAACAAGTCTGGGATTAGAGTTATCTTAAGTCTAGCCCAGTGTAGGATTAAATTTGAATTCAATATAAGAGTTAAACCTAAGTTCAGTTTTAGATTAGATTATAATATTAGATTAACCTAAAATTAGAAGATTAGACCTAGACTGAAATCTAATGTTAAGGTTAAATCTTAAAGTATAGTCAATGTTTAAACTTAAATTCAATATGATTTAAACCTAAGATTAGACTTAAGTTAGATTTGAATCTTAGATTAACCTAAGATTAGACCTAAACTTAAAGCTAATGCTAAAGTTAAACCCAAGTCTAGTCTAGTCTAGGAATAAACTTGAATTTAATATGTGTTAATAAAGCAATGATTAGGCTTAAATTAGATTTGAATCTTAGATTAACCTTTAATTAGACCTAGAATTAAATCTAATGTTCAGGTTAAACATAAGTCTACTCTAGTCTAGGGTTAAACTTAAATCTAATCTAAGGGTTAAACCTAATCAGTTTTAGATTAGATTAAAATCTTAAATTAACATAAGATTAGACCTAGACTAAAATCTAACGTTAAGGTAAAACCTAAGTCTAGTCTTGTCTAAGATTAAAAACGTATATTTTAGTTGCTACAGTATAAATGTAAAGTGATAGTGTTCAATCAGCATATGATATTGTCTCGTATCGGTCACTGGCTAATTTAATCGAATGTAAATCGCATCAAAGCCAACCGTGATATCGGCAGTCGAATCATTGTCCATTGAATCGATATAATATTTACACTCAGATTACACATAAATTCACAACGTTTAACCAGCGTCACACTCCAGTCTCCATATTAAAGGTAAAAGTTGGACTGCTCACCTGTTACTACCAACAGGGTGAATTGAGAGCTGAGGGTTTCCTTTTCCTCCTTATTAAACTTGCACCAGTAAACAGCGGAATCGCTCTCCGACACATTCCTGATGGTGACTCTGAAGTGGGTTAGGTCTGAGTTTTTCATCTTATTATAATTTTTTTCAACGAGTTTAGTAAAAGTTCCATCTTTGTAGTAGTACACCACCTTTTCCTCTTTCTCCCAGCGTCTGAACAGGTAAACTCCATCCTGGGGGCCATGGTCAACAGTGCAATCCACTGTAGCATCGCCTCCAACGTCCGCCCGCATGAGCACTCTCGAGTCTGGAAAAGAGCAATAAAATATGGTTAAATAATAACTATAAATTACCAGTCAACTCCTTATTGAAAACCACCTTTTGCTTTGATGACGCCTTTACTCACGCTCCATCAGATTCACCTGGAGTGGCTTTCAGTGAACAGGTGCGCCTCAATCGGAGTTAATTAGTGGAATTTCTTGCCTAATTCATGTGTTTGCGTTGATCAGTTGTGTTGTGCAGAAGTAGAGTTGGTAAACCCTGTTCCACTACTGCTCTATGGAGGACTAAGAGTGGCAAAATTAAATATATAAATGTCAATAATTAATTAATTAAATGTAAATAAAAGCATTGTTAAATATTTCATAAAATAGTTAAAATGTGAAATAAAAGTATCATTAAATTAACTACTTTTAATATTAGTGTTAATTAAATTTGTGTGTGTACATATATATATATGACTAAATATACAAATGTATAAAATATAGAATGTTAGATATAGTTTTATATAACTAGTGCCTATTTTCATATATATGTCACTACATATGTATATGATCTTGGAATCTAATGTTTGAAAATCCCCAATAAACAAGGTTTATATTTATAAAATATTATATATAATGTGTATGGTATATAATTATGGTGTGTAACTAATTGTTATTTTGATAACCTCTCAATATATATTTATACACACATGCATAATTACCTAACGAGAGAATATGTATACCAGCTAGAGAGCATGGAAAGTAGTACAATACGTGATATCTGACACGACCAGCTCATGATGTCTCTCTCTGGTGAGTGGTCAGCTCACGTCAGCATGTTATAGATGTAAAGAGCGTTTAGCGCAGCATATATACTAAAAACAATGGAGTTGTAGCGTAAACTCACCGGCATAAACGTCTCTGTAGAGAGACACACAGAGCAGCAGCAGCAGCTGAGAAAAAGCCATTTCTGCTACGTGACACACTTTTGCTCTCTCTTTCATGCTTGACATAGACAGGAAACACACACACACATTTTCCACCTGTTTACAGAGCTCAAAGTATGACGTGGTTAGTCACATATGATCTGATGATATAAAGTTTTCAATCTCCCTCATCACAGTCTACTTCACTGTGACTGTAAGAGTTTCTGGAAGCAAGCTGCACCGTTTACAACAATTATTTCTTTAATTATTTTTACAATATGAATATCATGGCTGTATGTCCACAACTGTTCTTTATCATAAAGACTGAATCATGTGAACTTTTCTATGTGATACTCACCTGCTCTTTATCACCTGTACGCTTTTATGTTGATTTATTGCAACAAAAACACCTCATTCATTTATTCATTATCTGAACTGCTTAATCCCAGTCAGGGTCATGGGGCCCGGAGCCTATCCCATTAAGTACAGTGATGAGGTAGGGACCAAAACACGATGTAGACGTGAGCAATTCTGTATCGATGCAGTGGCAGACCATAATCGATAATATCAGGTTTTCAGCTAGCAGTCTGCTGGCGGTTCCGCGGTGGCATTGCAGGTGGTCCTTGAGATACCATCCAGTTTCACTACTGAAATCACTTTTTAAAAATTATTTCATTTTATTCATTTTTCAAAACATTTCCAGTTGATTTGACCATCCTTATGAATAATGAATTTAATGCAAATATGGGCCAACAGCGGTTGAAAAGCCCTGGATTATATCATAATGACATTGCTTCTGGCTGCGGCATAAGAATTCAAGTTAAAAAGAACATCCCGGTAGTAACTGTGGCTGCACAATCTCTGTGGAAGTAATGTTGAAACATTGATGAGATGCGTTGTGATGCACCAAGATACGGGATTGAATTGAATCGAGACAAGGCCAAGACTCTGAAGGGCCAAGACCAAGACCAGGGCGGGGCGAGACTGAGACAAAACCAAGACCGGACCAATTTACACCACATTACAATAAGTGGAACATGCGAAATCTAAGCAACATTACACATGTTTATTCAACAATATTTTCTGATCAGTTGAAAATGAAGAAATGCTACAGTTTTGGATGATTTTGAGCTGATTTCGACTCATTTTGGTCTATCACTGATTCTTGAGGTAAAGGACAAAACATGTCTCACATAAAAAGTCTTCTTTATGTTAAAATTGAAAAAAATATATTAATAATAAAAACACTGTAAAAGTAAAATCTGTCACATTTATGCATACTTATGAAATTAATATATATTAGAAAAGGAATTCATCACAATTTGTTCAAATACAGGCTCTGTATTAAGAAAGTACATGCAATTTGACCTGTCCTCAGCAGGACATTACAACGTTTAACTTCCCCAAAAAAATTTAAAAAGTGCTTCAAATGGATAAATATTAATGTCAAATGAACTGAAGTATTAAATAGAATATGAAAATGTCATATCTGAGA
>JAVGVS010001616.1:0-7500 GCA_032718565.1 Distichodus sexfasciatus
TCTGTCTGTCTGTCTGTCTGTCTGTCTGTCTTTTTCCTTCTTTCTCTCTCTCCACTGCTCTGTGCTCATCTTTTTCTCTCTTCCTCCCCCTCTCACCTTCTCTCTCTGTCTCTTTCTCCCTCCCCTTCCTTTGTCTTTCTATCCTTTTCTCCCTGTGACCTCCTATTCCCACTCTCTCACACTGTTCTCTTCCTTTCTCTTCGTTCCCTCTTTCCTCTCTTCATCTTTTTTCTCCTCCTCACCCTCTCTCTCTCTTTCTTTATCTTCTTTTTCTCTGTTTATCTTTTCTCTCTTTGTCTCTCTGTCCCCTTCTTTCTGCTCCCTCTCCTCCTATTCTCTCTCTCTCTCTCTCTCTCTCTTTCTCTCTCTCTCTCTTCTCTCTTTCTTTCCCCCGTTCTCTTTCTCATTCCTTCCTTTCCTCACCCCGTACTCTCTCTCCACCTCTATTTCTCTGTATTTCCTCGTAAGTGTCCTTTCCTCTCTCCCTCTCTCTCTCTCTCTCTCTCTCTCTCACACACACACATGTTGTCCTGTTGTGGAGTCTGCTGCGGTGGGATTAATGTGTGAGGATTAGAGTTGAACTTTATCACCACCATCATCATGTGGTTTTGAAGACTGTCGTTCTCTCTGTGTCTCTCTCTCTGCCGTGCTCGCGTTCGTACTGGCCGTGACGTCCCTTATTAGCGCGGTGGCCCTGTGGCCTTGTGGGATACGCCGAACGAAGGGGTTATCTCTCAGGAAGTCAGAAAGACATCAAAGCCCTGGCTGTAGACAATACAGAGTGAGTAAGACAGCGAAGAAGGGAGGGAGGGAGGGAGCGAGGGAAAAAAAAAAAAATCAGCAAGATAGTGGAGGAAAGGGGAACGAAAGGAGATGGGGGAGAAAAGAGTTTTGGAGAGGAGAAAACAGGTAGAGGGAGAAGCTGGGTGAGAGAGCGAGAAAGAAGAAGGAGAAGGAGATAAAGAAAAAAAGAGGCAGCAAAACAAAAAGACAGATCAGAGAGAAAGAAGGAGAGCCAGAAAGAGAGAAGAAGAAAAACAGAGAGAGGGAGATCAGAGCGGGAAAGCACGAGTTGGAGAGAGAGAAAGAAGAAAATGAGAAGGAAATAAAACAGCAAACAAAACAAAAAGACGGCGTGGAGAGAGAGAGAGTGGGAAAAAAAGAGAGAAAGGGATGGATTGAGGAAGAGAGAAGGAAAATAGGACGGAAGTAAGTAGTGAAAAAAGCGGGATCAGAGAGAGTGGGAAAGAGAGAGAGAGAGATGAGGAGAAAAATGAGAAAGAAAATGAGAAGTAAAGAGGTAGTGAGATCAGAGAGAGAGGAGAGAGAGATGGAGGTGTGTGTGTGTGTGTGTGTGTGTATTTAAGGTGTCTCTTTGTTGCCACTACACCTTGTGTTTCCATTAGTTTGGCAGTGAAAGCTGTCGGGTGAGACAGCGAGTCTGGGGCAAGTTGCTGCACGTCCTGAGTGTGTGTGTGTGTGTGTGTGTGCTGCAGGCCTGCATGCTAACAGCTAACCTCACACGCCCGCCTGCTATCTACAGACCTGCACACCATTCCCACAAGTCCCACCTGCAGCAGTTACAACACGTCAGGCTAAAGGCATTTACAGGTTCATATTCCGGCTCCTATTCATTATGCTACAATAAAAACCAGAACCAACGTTTTTTTATCTACATTACTTCATTCTCAAGCACCGGATCGACCGACGTTGCGTTGTTTGTTGTCCTATAATTTTTCCCCCGTCGGTAAGTGCTAGTGATGCACCGATGCAACTTTTTTGGTTCTGATACCGATGCCGAAACTTAGGCTTTGGGTATTGGCCGATCCCGAGTATCGATCTGATACCAGTTTATTAAACCTCTCTGTGAGGAGGAGACTGAGATTATTGTTCTGCTTCAGGAATAACTTGACTTAAATACTGTTTTTCCTACTAAAACAATGTAATAATTTCACACCCATATGTATATGCTAAATTATTTATTATTAAAATAACATCTCAAAAATTATTCCTTTAAACACAGTTCTGTAATTTAGTGACGCTCCCTAATCCTGCGGCGCTAAAACCCTCAGGAACAGAGATTGTGAGTGAGAGCTGGTGTTGTTCAGGAAATTAAACAGTATAATGGTGTGATGTGGTTTTGAGGTTGTAGTGTGTTGTGTTGCTTGTTCTGCTCATTGTCATATCAATATGTAGGAATTAGCGCGAATGTCGAACAATAAACCAGCGTTACCGCAGTAACACTTCCCATGCGGAACCAGTTCAGCGTCAACGCATTTACAGGTCAGCTCCATAGATCGGACCAATGCCACCGATACCCGATCCAGCTGTTTGAGTCGTTATCGATCGGACCGGTATCCCAGACATGTATCGGATCGGTGCATCCCTAGTTAGAGTCTCCCAACTGCAACAAGGAGCTGGTTAAGTTTTAAAACAGAAATGGTTGGGAAGGTCGACCGATATTGTTTTTTCAGGGCTGATATTGCTAGTTAATGAGGCCGACAACTGATATTTGGAACCAATTACTTAACATCGGTGAAGGTCAAAATTTCACACTGATACAGATAATCTACAAAATAACTAATATCAGCCTCTGATAATCAGTCGACCCTTAATTTATACCTTTACTTTGCTTCTGATTTATTTTCAAGATTGCAACAAAGTGACGAGTGAAAGTGAGTGATTATTGGTCATTATGAATAGACATCGACCGATATATCGACATTGTTGCTGTGGAGTGCACAAAATGAACATTAAAAAGACAGTTCAAGTCAGTATTCAGTACATTTTGTGCATGTGTTGTTATTATTACCGTAACATTTTATCGTGCAAACAGAGGGGAAAACGTCCAATTATCGGCCCCCAAAAATCGGCAGCATATATCGGCCATCGGCTGACCCTGACTTCTAAACATCGGCATCGGCTATAGAAAAACCCACATCGGTCGACCTCTAATTGTGAACACAGCACAGCACAGCACACAGTGCACCACAACAAATACTGGCCTCTGCATTTGACCCATCTGTGAAGGAGCAATGGCCAGCTGACGATATCTTGCTCATGAGTACCTCAGTGGTACCTTTACCGATCCGGTTTGTGCATGAAAGGGTCAAAGGATGTACTTAAAGTCATGCGCTTTAATGCCATGAGATGAATCAACACACAGACCAACAAAAGAGAAACAAAACAGCTTGAAATTTGTCTTGTTCGCTTTGACGTGCTCTTTCATTTTGTAAAACGTGCTTGAACACACACTTTCACACACACACAGGGTTGATTAATCCCAATCTATATCCTGCTCCCACTGCTACAGCCTGCCGAGGCCTGCTGTCCTTCCCCAAGCAAGCGGCACGGAGAACGGGTCTGAACGAGGACACTGCCCCGGGCTGGAGTGTGTGTGTGTGTGACTCCACGTGTGGCTGCATGTGTGTGTGGGCTGTTTGCCTGATGAATGTTATTGATCCTATGAGGGGTCAGGAGTCATGGCTTGTGGCCCTGGGGGGACTTTTTTTCAGTGTGTGTTTGAGAGAGGGAGAGAATGTGTGTTTCCCATGGTGCACTGGGAGACAGTATCGGCTTAGCCCAGCCTCAACAAATGAGCAGATTAGTCTAATCACAGCCGAGGTGCCGGAGAGGCGCTTTTTAAGACGTGCAATTATCTGACTCCTGCTGCAAATATGCGTGTGTGTGTGTGTGTGTGTGTGTTCACCTCTTTATTTGTGTTTACAAAACTCATCCCACGCCGTAATTTACACCAAAACCGGAGCTGAGTGAGAGCTTGAGAGACAGCGTCTTCGTGCTGGCTGCTGGCTGACCCCACACTCGCTTTCCTGCCAGACCCCCAACACACTAAAGAACACACACACACAAATTTACACTCAGACACTTACACACTCCATCAAGGTGCTGGAACATCATCTATGGAGGAATGTAAGGACACCCAGCTCTCACAGCATGTGTTAATACAGAGAACTTGGCCTTAAATAACACTTTGATCAATATCAATATCATTATCGATTCTGCTTATCAATCCAATTCTTTATCAATTCTCTGATCGATTCCTGAGTAGTTTTGTTGAGTGTGAAAAAAGTAGTTCAGAGTTTTTATTCTGCAGAGACATACTATGGCTTAGTACCTTGAAGAATAATAAGCTTAGTGCAGGTGGAAACACTTCTTTATCCATTTGGAATCCATCTAGATATAGAATTAAATTATAAAATAATAAATTATCAATTTTTATATTTATTTTTTACTCTCTAACATTATAGAATGGGGAAAACATATGCTGATTAATGGAAAATGAAGAAATTGGTAATTTTTGAGCATTTGGACTCATTTTGGTCTATAACTCATTTTTGACTCATTTCTGGGAGAGAAGTACGTTTTTGTCATGAGGGCGTTCCATATGAGAGCCGCGGCACAATAGTGCTGTGGACGCGCGTTGGGAACCAGGCAGCTGGTGGCGTAACGGTAGGGTGTTCGCCCCGTGATCAGAAGGTCACAGGTTCGAAATCCAGGGCCGGTAAAGTTACCACTGAGGTACTCATAAGCAAGGTACCGTCACCAGGCGCTCGTTAGCTGCCCACTGCTCCTTCACGGATGGGTCAAATGCAGAGGTTACATTTGGTTGTGGTGCACTGTGTGCTGTGCTGTGGTGTGTTCACAATGACAATCACTCACTTTCACTAAATAAATATCAGGTAAACGGCTGTACTGTGAGTAGAACGCTGGTTGTTGTTATTTATCAGCTAAATTTTGTCGGTAATAAATGGGAAGATTTAACTGAACTGGAAGGTTTTAGTGAACGATGGACTTCCCTGTGAGAGTCATGAGCGCTAACAAACGCAGCGTGTGTTTACATCACGAGAATTATTATTTATGCGTCATGATTCCTCATGGTTGAAGGTCGAGTCGCAGAGAGCGTGATGTAATGTACTGCGTCGCAAAACCGGAAAACGCGGTGCAGGGAAATGAGAGAATTGTTAAGAAGAATCGATGGAGTTGATCAATTGGAACCGGTTTTGAGTCGGAAACCGATTTTAGAATCCCCTCCCTAACTTTAACACCCAAAAGATCAGAGATTTTAATTAGTGTTTATAGAGACACATTAAAAGTATTAAAAAATCATTAATTAAAGACTAGATTCAACACTGATATTTTTTATGTACTGTACATGGTCGAAAAAAATGGACCCTCTGCACCTTTACCCATAATTTTGACAAGTGACATTTTTAAAAATTCTTCAAAAAACCCACCACAATTTAAATTTTAGAAATGTATCTGGCATTTCCTCATCACTTATAAGAAGTCTTTGGATCATAATTTTGGATTATGCTTAAATTATTTTTATCATTTATTACTACACATGGTTACTATCCAAAAAGGCAGGAAACTCTATAAACGATGATAGATGTGTGTGTGTGAGTGTGTGTGTGTTTTCCTTTTTTATTTATGTTTGCATCGTGATAAAACTCTCATAGGGAACAATTTGTGTCGTTACACACCTAATAATTATCATATATCCTACCACTTTGGCTATAGGCTGGAGGCACAAACACACACACACACACACGCACCCAAACATGGGCGGGCTGGTGTGTGTGAGTATGTGTGTGTGAGGCGGTGCTGCCTGGAGGTGCGTGTCTGGACTCGGCGGAGTAAAAACAGCAGCAGAAACCAGATGCAAGCTGAAGCGTATCTCTCTCTCCATCAGATCTCTCTCTCTCTCTCCAGCCTCATTACCCCAATCGCTCTTTCTTTCTCTCCGTCAGAATCATTTGTCTCTTGTTGTGAAGTGTTTTTATTCAGCTGGCAGTTATAAAACTAGACACAAAAAACGAGGTTGCACAAGACGTTCTGAAGTACTGAGAATATTTGTACTAACGTAGGAGTACTGTGACACTGCTGAAAAAATTGCTCAATTACAAGTAAAAGTCCTGGTGTTAGCGAAATACTTACGTAAAAGTTGGTGACAGTTGGTAGGAGGGATGCGCCGATGCGATACGTGGATCCGATATCGGTCCGATAACGACTCCAACAGCTGGATTGGGTATCGGTGGCGTTGGGCCGATCTATGGAGCTGATCTGTTCAATCAAATTGTAGCTTTTTCTATGTTGGCGTATGTCCGAACGCGTAGTCTGTTATGCTAACCCTAATCTATGGTGCTAACCTTAATTTATAAACCTACATTCCTCCTTAAACCAGTCCTTCCAGGATTTCGCTGCTTTTTTGAGATTGTTGTGCCCTAAAATGCCTGAGTTTGCGCCAGCTTTTCAAAAAATTCCGATAAAAGTTGTGGTGTTTTTAGGCGTTTTGTTGCAGTAAAGTTGCGGAAGGAGATCAAAGTTGTGGGAAAAGTTGTGCTCCCCGGAATCGGAAGTGTTATTGCGGTAGAGCTGGTTTATAATTCCTACATATTGATATGACAATGAGCGGAACAAGCAACGCACCACACTACAACCCACCAGCTCTCGCTCATAATCTCTGTTCCTGATGGTTTTATCGCCGCGGGATTAGGGACCGTCACAAAATTACACAACTGTGTTTAAAGGAATAATTTTTGAGATGTTATTTTAATAATAAATAATTTAGCATATACATATTGATGTGTAATTATTACATTGTTTTAGTTGGAAAACTGTATTTAAGTATTTCCTTAATCATAACAGAATAATCCCAGTCTCCTCCTCACAGAGAGACACACAACTTATTCATTAAAAACTGGGATTGGGATCGGTAGTCGGGATCGGCCGATACCCAAAACTCAAGTATCGGTATCGGAACTGAAAAAGTTGGATCGGTGCACCCCTAGTTGGTAATGTAATGGTTAGAGGGTTCTCCATGTGATCAGAGACTCGCCGGTTTAAGTGCCTGACCGGTAAAAGGTACCACTGAGGTACTCATGAGCAAGGTACCGTCCCCAAGAACTGCTGCCAAAAAAAAAACGCTGCCCACTGCTCCTTCACGAAGCGGTCAAATGCAGAGGTCACATTTGGTTGTGGTGCGCTGTGCCGCCGTGTGTGTGTTTGAGTGTGTGTCTCACCAGAGATGAGAAGAGGCTTTATCTCTTGTCTTTCGCTTTGTTCTTGGTGTGATTTCTTCTTTGTTAAAGTAGATAAGGGCAGTCAAAACAAGACACTGAGCAACACGAGACACGGCACTGCTCAGACGGAGGGGGCTTCAAACACACACACACACACACACACACACACAAACAGTAGCCATGATTATCAGCTCTGAGTAGGGAGCCAGTAGCTTCCCGCTATTCCAAAACACTAGAGAGAGAGTTCATGTGGTTCTGTGTGTGTGTGTGTGTGTGTGTGCCCCCTCCGTCTGAGCACACCGTGCTTGCACACCTGACCACTTTTCTACAAAGAATGTCTTTGTCAGGTTGTGTGGATGAGGATCTCTCTCCTGCACCCACAGCTGGCACACACACATTTACCTCTATTTTTGCGTCTGTAATAATTTAACATTACGTCTAAACTGGACATTAAACC
>JAVGVS010001616.1:10000-17729 GCA_032718565.1 Distichodus sexfasciatus
GCTTGTAGCACATAGTCCAGTCGATGGCATTGACCTGACCCTGCATATGAGCACCGAGTTAAGAGGCGAGTTATGGCTGTATCCAATTACAGCGTGAATGCATTAGCGATGTCGTCCAGCTGAGCTCACGTTGCCAGTAAGAGGCGTCTCTCCTGCCAACTCTCCCCTCAACAGACAGAGACGCTTTCCACTGATGCACATGACGTTCGCACATCCAACTCGGTGTTACAGAGCCGAGACAACTGGGCCGTTCCAAAAAGCAAACTAGAGCGAGAGTCAAAGACATTCTGATGGACTTTGTAGAGCTTCAACCATCTGGCAGGTTTTATTCGGATGGTCAGTCTTCCTTATATATCTTATGGGTTCGGAAAAAAACGAATCGAATCGGGATTCTTTCTCTGGCGATTCAAAATCGATCCATGCATTCCAAAAAAATCCATTGATATTTTTCAACTAACGTAATGGCACTAGTTAACTTTTCCCCCGACACAAGTCATTTAAGGTTATTTTTCCTATAGAACAGGTTTACGCCGCGTCCTTTTATTAAACAAACTAAACAGCCTCATGTTATGTATCATATTTACATGACGGCACGTCATCTCTGCTTCTACGTGGTCGCGCGTTTACAATTCTCCTTTGCTCTCTGTACCACGCATGGCGGAGTTCTGTTCACACACACACACGGGATAAATTTTGATCCCGGGGTGAAAATGAATTTTGCGATATTCTCTGTTGGCGGCGTAATGAAATCACATCGTTACGCTGTGAACGTAAGTTAACTTAGGCTACACCTGCACAACATAGGGAACATGGCGAAGCGATTAACCAAAGCAAATTCCTCATATGTGACAACGTTGTTGGTAATAAACTTCAAATTCATTGTGATTCTAAAATAACTTGCGCAAGTTATATGAAAACATGCTTAATGCTGAGGATCGGTGTAAAATGTAGCGTGAGAATATTTATTTTCATGTAAAGCTGTAAATCAGGGAAACACTGCATATTCATTGCACTTAGTAAACCACATTTGATTCATTGTGGATGTTTTTGTTGATCTGCCACAGTCAAATGGGAAAAGTAACTCAAAACAGTCAACTGGAAACTGAAATGAATTGTGAATCGCTTATGAATCGTGATTTTATTTTGAATTAAATCGTGAGCTCAAGAATCGAATCGAATCCGGAGATTTTCTCAATCACGCACCGCTAATATACTATATATGTATATACATTTGCACGGCGAAACCAGTCGCTACGGCGATAGTCAACTTCAAAGGCAGATTTCTCCGTTTCTCACTTGGCGTGACAGGAGAAACCCGACTCCTTTCAATGTTGATATCTCAGTCATATGTCGTCCCATTCATTCCATGTAGGTATCGTTTTGAAGCTTGATTTATGCCCTTCCATGAAAACACAATAACTCAATTTTGAAAATTTGAGAGAAGCGACTGGTTTTGCCGTGGAGGGTCACACATATAGAGAGAGAGAGAGAGAGAGAGAGAGAGACCTACATATATAAAGGCCCTGGCGATATGTCTCTTGAAAAGAAAACTTGTGGAACATATTTATTTTGAGTTCCAACTAAACACCACTTAACATCTATAAAGCTTGAACCATTTGAGAGACTTGTATTTTCTATTGTAATTGTGATGAAAGTTGCACCGCTTTTATTACGCGTTTCCTGCGGCTTCCAGATGTAACAAGGAAGTGAGTTTGCTGACGTATGGCTCAATGTTGTGCAGGAAACAACAGCGATTGGTCAAAAATAGTGGAAAAGTTGTGGCAATTGGTCAAAAATGCACGGTAGTAATGAATATGCAGGGTTTGGCTGAATTTGCGTTAATAGTTGCGATCACAACAGTGTGAAATCCTGGAGGGTCTTCTTCATGCATTTCCTACATTCATTCATTCATTATCCGAACCGCTTAATCCCAACTGGGTTCGCGGGGGGACCGGAGCCCATCCTGGACACTATGGGCGCAAGACGGGGACCAGCACAGGCACAGGCGCCAACACAGACACATTTCTTACATTAATGTGTATATTTTGTTTATGCCTCTCATATGGCTCCACCCTGTTCTAGTACATTCTGTATTGAAACAGTCACAGTTTTGGCTTCTGACAGGTGAGTGAACCTGAGGTTCACTCATCCCCAAAATTTCTCAGCATCCAGGTTGATATCCCAAGCGTTGATTTTTAATCCATCTTTAATCATTAGTCCGGCTACTCTATAAATCATTGACTAGCTACATCAAGTGTAGATAATTATGGGAATTTCCAGACTGGTGGAGTTTAACTAAATCACGTGGGCGGTTAGAACTCCAGGGCCGAGGTTTCGGCCTCTTGTTTTTTAGGGCGCATGCCCTTGTTCCGTCTGCTGGACCTTGACCGGACAAAATCAGAGGGCCGTGCACATTCCGAGCAGGCTTACTTGCCCTGTCCTGCCAACTACTGACTTTGACATGGCCCAGCTGCCTGCCCGGATAGTCTTTCGGTCATGGGGAACTTCCTGTCGATGTTGGAGGGAGTGGAGGGTGAGAGACCGAGACCACCCGGTACGGGGATTAGAGCTGTGTGGACATTTTTTTTTAAATATGCAGAACAATTCAGGATTTAGACCAGTTTCTGTGGTCACTTTTATTTGTATAGAACTTTTTTTTTGAGACATGGTCACAAACCCAGCTAGCAAATGGGGGCCATGCTCTGAGGGGGCTCAACACTGGTTCCCGGGATTCAAATCCTAAATTTTACGATGAGTGTCACTGAGTGTCAGGCCAATTACAGTCGACAGTCGGTGCAGTCGGTGCCGTAATGGTTAGGGAGTTTGAATCCCAGACTGGTAAAGGTACCACGTGGTACTCATGAGCAAAGCACCGTCACTGAGTACTGCTTCCCATGTCAGCTGCCCACTACTCCTTCAGGGATGGGTCAAACGCAGAGGTCACATTTCGTTGTGGTGCACTGTGTGCTGGCATCACACTTCCCATTTGTCCAGTCTTGAGACTGGCACAAAAAATACCTGTAAAATACCTGTAAAAATGATCTGTAATATTAATAAAAAGTTCTGGATAAAACGGTACCTAACGGACAACAAACCAGCTGGCAGCTGACTTTGGCTGTGCACAAGGTTTTAGTCTGTAGATGTGAAATTAAGGATTCAAGAGTTTCACTCACATGCAGAGCAACATCCATTTCCAAATTACAGGGGTTAAATTGGGGGTCCTTCCTCAGGGGTCCAGCGGTGGTTCCTGGGATTTAAATCCCAAAATCTTAGCGAGTTAGACTACTTCACCACCACCGCTTCCATGGATGATCTTCCTTTCATCACCTTCTCCATTTGTCCGGGACGGACCGGCACTAAGAAATACAGTGTCTGTGTTACAAAAGGTTTGTTGGTCTATTGTAGAGGTCGACCGATATTGGCTTTTCAGGTCCGATATTGATACCGATTGTTAAAGAGGGCGATAAACGATATTTGGAACTGATATGCAACAAACAAGAAAATATCTGTCAAAATTTCCAAATTACAGGGACTGCCATTCTGCGAGGTCCAGTTGTGGTTCCTGGGGTTTGAACCTCAAAGTCCTATGATCCCTAATACAGAGTTTTAGCGATCACAACAGTGTGAAATCCTGGAGGGTCTTCTTCAAGCATTTCTTACATTCGTTCATTCATTATCCGAACCGCTTAATCCCAACTGGGTTCGTGGGGGGACCGGAGCCCATCCCGGACACTATGGGCGCAAGACGGGGACCAACACAGGCACAGGCGCCAACACAGACACATTTCTTACATTAATGTGTATATTTTGTTTATGCCTCTCATATGGCTCCACCCTGTTCTAGTACATTCTGTATTGAAACAGTCACAGTTTTGGCTTCTGACAGGTTCACTCATCCCCAAAATTTCTCAGCATCCAGGTTGATATCCCAAGCGTTGATTTTTAATCCATCTTTAATCATTAGTCCGGCTACTCTATAAATCATTGACTAGCTACATCAAGTGTAGATAATTATGGGAATTTCCAGACTGGTGGAGTTTAACTAAATCCCGTGGGCGGTTAGAACTCCAGGGCCGAGGTTTCGGCCTCTTGTTTTTTAGGGACTGCCATTCTGCAAGGTCCAGTTGTGGTTCCTGGGATTTGAACCCCAAAGTCCTATGATCCCTATACAGAGTTTTAGCCCCTCAGCTTACGTAGCCACCACCTCAGTGGGTGCTCTCCCTGTCGTCACCGTCGTCATTTGTCCGGACTTGGGCCCGGCACTAAGAAAAACACTGTATTAGTCAAAAATTGTTTAAAACATTAATAAAAATGAACCACTTTCTTGTTCTGCACCAAACAGAACTTACGCTACAACCAACCAGCTTTTAATCACTTTTAGGTGACAGTATCAAGGAAAAACGAAATCTTGAGGGGAAGCAAGACTCTTAGAGAACGTCATATTGTTGACACTGAGTTGAACTAGGGATTATAAGTGTTAGGGATCCTCGCGATGTTGGTGCTGATTGACTGGCATGATAGATAATCTCTTTGGTCTCTGTCCTGTCGTAGTTGAGATGATCCAAAGCAGACTCTTTGGTCAGCAGGTTCTTTGGAAAGTTGGTCATTAACTGTAAAGTGGACCATTGGCTGAAAGGTCAAGACATGGCCAAAGATCACAACCCTTACCGTAAAATTACAGTTAAAACTAACCTTTCCCATTATTAACGTTTTAAGTGAGACATTGCTCTGTCCCTAGTGATCCCACACCTGCATGGCGAAGGTCTTTTGTTCAGTCTCTCAGTGTAAACACTTATTGCAGGTGAATTTCCTGTGTAACCTCAGTCTGGAATGTACACTGATAAGAGGAATATGAACGTGTGATGAATGCTTCCTTCACACAATCACATCAGTGATATGGTTCAGAATGACCACAGCAGTCTTTACCTGCGCAGCTTTTCGCGGTTTTCCAACGCATGTTAATGTTGCAACTACAGGTCTTTACAAACTACGCCTGCAACTAACGATTAATTTGTCAATCGATTAATCTTGCAGATTGTTTTTATGATTAATCAATTATTAATCAGATAAAAAGAAAAAATATATTTCATTTCCGGCATTTTTTAAATAAACCAAACTGTGTTTCTATTTTTTCTGTATTTATTTTTTTGCTCACTAACATTATTTAATGGAAAAAAATAAGTTGCTGATTAATTGAAAATGAAGAAATATTGAAGTTTTGGTTGATTTTTAACCAATTTGGACTCATTTTGACCTGTAACTCATTTTTGACTCATTTCTGGGAGAGATCTACATTTTTGCGCAATTTTTGGCGTTCCACATGAGAGTCGTTGTTGCAGCCCTATTACAAACTCTTCAGTGATCTGCTTTACCAAGAGCTGATCTACGGTAGAAAAACCATTGTTGGTCGACTTTGCAAAACGTTGTTAGACTGGTGGCACCACAGCGTAATGCAGCTTGACTTGTGTTCTCATCGTCTTTACGGTTGTTTCTATAGAAAATGCAGAACTGCCCGTATATTTATAAATCGGTGTGAAACTCAAAGCTCCTGTTGCTGATAATAACACGTAGCGTAACCTTTATGTGCTTTCTTCTGAACATTTACAACATTATATTTACACTGAAGGTTTGTGTGTTTGGCTAATTGAGTTTACATACATAAATAAGTTTGTTGTGACTCCAGGCACTCGGTGATGGGGAAGATCAGTCTTTTACACCTCAGTGGACTAGAGCAGGTGGAACAGCAATACCACAGAAGATCACTATTAGCCTTCTTACACACACACACACACACACACACATACACACACACACATCTATCTTTGTGAGGTCCTTCCATAGACTCCCATAATGACTAAAGTAGATAATTTTACACCTAATCCTAATCCTAACCCTAACCTTAACCTCAGTAACCAAAAGCACATCTTTTACCTCTTTTAGTTTCTCAAATAAAACAAGCACATTTTCTATAAAGTCATTTCTCCTCATGGGGACCTCGCAAATGTCCCCACAAAGCCCAAAAAAACAGATAAAAGTGATTTTAGGGGACAAAAAGGTCCCCACAATGCGATAAATACATGAACACACACACACACACAGTGTGTCTAAAGTTTAAAGAGGCCTGGAGAGTAACATAACTGAAATGTGGAACATTCACCACCTCTGGCAGTAATATTGACACGGGGATCTGTGTCAGGTTGAGATGTTAATGTTTCCTCTCTCTCTCTCTCTCTCGCTCGCTCTCTCTCTCTCTACCTTCTGTCTGTGTGTCTCTCTCTCTCTCTCGCTCTCTCTCTCTCTCTCTCTCGCTCGCTCGCTCTCTCTCTCTCTACCTTCTGTCTGTGTGTCTCTTTCTCTCTCTCTCTTTCCCTTTCTCTTGTTCCATCCCTCTCTGACTCGCTCTTTCACTCTTTCTCTCTCTTATCCTTAACCTATTTTCTCTCTCTTCTTCAAGCCTTCTGTATCACTCGTTCTCTCTATCCCTCCCTCTTCTGCACCCACTTTCTTCTTCTCTCTCTCTTTCACTGTCTTTATCTTTCTCTCCCCTTTTCGCCTGCTTCTCTCTCTCCGTCTCTCCCTTTTTTCTCTATCTCTCCATCCACCTCCACTCTCTCCCTCTCCACTTGTGCTCTCTTTTTCCCCTCATCTCTCTCTCTCTCTCTTTCTCTCTCCATTCTTTTCCAACTTTGTTCATCACCGCGCCTCATTTTTCAAGAGCAGTTTTGGCTCTCAGAGACATGAGCAGCAGTTTGATTTTCCGAGCATATGAGAGAAGAACGATGTGTGTGTGTGTGTGTTTGTGTGTGTTTTCTTGGTAACTGTTTTGTCTAAAATCGATGTTCACACACAGTCCAAATTCACCTGTTGACCTTGTGGATGTGTTGCAACACCCTGTTGAGTTACACTTTCCACTGTATTGATCCCAGCTCTGGAGCTGTGTATGTGTGTGAGAGAGCAACGGAGAGAGAGATAATAAGTGTGTGTATGTGCAACTGCGTGTGGGAAAAGAGTTTGAGTGTGTGTGTGTGAATGTGAATATTCCCCAAGCTTCACGGTCATGTACACTGAGCTTCCCTGGCAGAGTTTCTGTGTGTGTGTGTGTGTGTGTGTGAGGCTGGGTCTGTTCCAGATGGGTGGAACGAGGAACAGAGAGACCAAGTTAATAATCACTAATCATGCACTGAGAGAGAGAGGAAGGAACAGAGAGAGGGAGGGAACGAGGGAGAGAGAGGGAGGGAACGAGGGAGAGAGAAAGAGAGATAAAGAAAGAGGGAGAAGGAGAGCGAGAGAAGGAGAGAGGGAGCGAAGGAGGTAAAGAGAGAGGGAGGGAACGAGAGAAAGAGAGAGAGGGAGAGGGGTTGCTTTGGGAAAGCAGGCCAGAGTTCACCACAGCTCAGTTGCACTAATAATCCCCGGCCTTGTCCCAAACCGTGCACTAGCATACTAAATAGCACAGTAGGGATGGTATGAAGTGTATGTGGTTGAGGACGCAGCCTGTGTACTACCCCACCACCACCACACTCACACCCCTCTCATACCTGCTGTTTGCTCAGGGACCGCACCTTTAGAACTTGCTGGTGTTTAATCATTAATCCTGCAGGAGCTGAAACCACATCAGTACGGGAAACCAAGCAGCACGGCACTGATGAGGAGAGAGAGAGAGAGAGAGAGAGAGAGAGATGGAGAGAGAGAGATGAAGAGAGAGAGATGAAGAGAGAGAGATGGAGAG
>JAVGVS010001617.1:0-17727 GCA_032718565.1 Distichodus sexfasciatus
GCCCAGGCCAGCACTAGCAGCAGTCTGGACACTGTATTTGAAGAAATTGCTGCCATTGAGCTCGACACATACCTCGGAGAGGCCCCAAGTCCTCGTCAAGACAGTCCTCTGAAGTACTGGGGTGTCAACAAAATCAGGTTCCCCACTTTGGCACTTTGACCTTATAAAGTATACTTAAAGTACACTTTTATAAACTTAAAAATGTTCCAATTTAGTCCAAAGAAGTATTAAATTAGTATACTTTCTAGTACACTACAAGGTACATTGTCTGTAGTATACTTGCTATACTTATACTTATATTCAAGCATACTTAATAAAATGAACTTCAAGTATACTACTTTTTGCTAAGGGACTTCTAGTGTGTATATTTACATTCTATTTATACATTGCTTGTTCTTTCTGCCTTATTTGTCCTGTGTACTGTTAAAACTGGAGCCACGTTGTCTTGTCTCTCTGCATACTTGTGCAGTATATAGCAGAGATGACAAAGTTGATTTTGACTTTGGAAATATCAAATGATGTCACCATTTGTTGTTCTGAGCACTTATATTTGATTTGGGAAATATCTCCCTTTTTCCCCAATATGCTACATAATGATTCTGCAGCATCTAAAACTAGATTGTTCTAGAACGGGGTGACTTGTGTATATTTGAAGCTTTAAAACATTCAGCCCTACTGTGTTTAAAATATGTTTAACTGCTCACTAGCATCATCTGCTGGTCATAAGAGCTTACCCTTCAAAAATAATCATCTCCTCTACTAATTCCAGGGACCGTCTCCCTGCAGCAGCCTGGGGTTGAGGGTCTTCGGCGATTTAATGGTAAAACAAAAACTAAAGAAACACAAACACAGAGAGATACAAAATCCAAAATTTAAAGAGACAGACAGGTTCCTTAAAGTGGATCCAGCTAGAGCGGAGGAAAAAAGAACAGATCAGGTTCAGCCCTACAGGTTCAGTTTGGTAGGGTACGAGTCTAACTTGGTTGATGGCGGTCGGGAATCAAAATGAACCACAACAGACACGTCGTCACAACCAGAGGTGGAAATAGTACTGAAAAACTGTATTTAAGTAAAAGTATGTTTACTTTGCTTAAATTTTACTCAAGTAAAAGTAAAAGTACCCATCTAAAAATCTACTCGAGTAAAACTAAAAAAGTACTTAATTTAAAATTTACGTTGAGTAAAAGTTACTTAGTTACTTTCAATTACTTGATGTAAAAAAAAGCACTAGTCATGAATCCAATCCAGCACTAATTGCTTTTAATCAACTTTAAGGCGGTATAATGTGCAAACTTTGTTCAGACCACCACAAGTGGCATAAGTTGCATAACTAGGGCGCTATGAAATCCGTTTAGTTCTTTCCTAAATTCTGTTTTATTTTTTCCTTAATTCCGTTTTTTCTATTTTTATTCTTCTGAATTCCATGTTTTACGTCATAATCATATTTATTCACCTAAAAAGTGTCTAATTATGGAGTGGATGGAAAAAAGGAACAATGCAATAGGAAAAAAATCTCACATTCAACGTCAACAAAGTGCTGGGGTTCAGCAGTACATTTACCTGTAAAAAAAAAAAAAAAAATCATTTGTTCGTGCAAAATGAAACGTTTCTGATGTGAGTGTTTGACTGTAAGTGGTCGTCACGTGTTCTTGCGGGTGCAGTCTATCGTGTGCTGGCAAAACTTACAAAAGAGTTGTTCTCCCGATTCATAAAAATCATTTGGGTATTGTTCTGCTCTAAACTTAGCACTGACACTCCAATTCCCTCAATTTTTTGAGGACTTGGGTGTTTCAGCCTCTTCTCCATAGCTGACCATTGATGTTTTCCCTCACTGTGTCTGTGTGTTTGTGTGTGTGGAAAGCTGAGTCCCACCTCAACAGGTAACACGTACAGGGGGCTGCAGCGGCCAAAACTGATTAGAAACCATTGCTTTGCTTTGCCCACACACCGATATCAGCCAATTATACGACATTACGCGTTTACAACGGATTCCATTTTATTTGTTGAATTCCACGATTCCGTCCGCGTTTTCCGCATCGCGCAAATCATAGGGCCCAACATAACCAAACTCAAAGTGTCCGGGACACTCACATGTTAAAGACAACTGAGCAATTCCATAGTAACACTGTGTAACACTTTTATAGAAAATATAACTGACAAATTAACTGCATAATATTTACAACCTGTCGAGATGTATAATGTGCAAACTACCTCTTGCTCGGCACCAGCCATCATCCAACAATAGGCTACATTAAAATAGTGGGAAGGCCGCGCGCGGACGCCCACGCAATTTACTTTCAGGCGGATTGGGTTTTTTTTTCCACATTTCATTTTTTACTCAGTAACGGAGGTTTTCCAGTGTAGCGCAGTAAAATACTTGGGTCAAAATGTACTTGAGTAAAAATAAAATTACCTATTTCAAAAACTACTTAAAAAATTACAAATTACTCACAAAAACTACTCAATTACAGTAACGTAAGTAAATGTAATTCATTACTTTCCACCTCTGGTCACAGCAGAGGTCAATAATTTATAAAATAAAGTCTGTGTTATTTGATCGCTTTGCATGGATTATAGTTCATCCACGAGGCTTTTCGTGGTTTTACTATTTGAAGTATGTGTGTTCACATATTAACATGAAGTTTTGAAACATAAAGGAAACTGTTGTAATGTGTACTTTTGTTTGGGTCAAATTAATGGAGTGTGGGTAGATGGTAGATGGGGTTTAGGCCGATTATATGTAAAGTGCTTTGTGACAATGACTGTTGTTAAGAGCGCTATATAAATAAATTTGAATTGAATTGAAAATGTCACCATCTGGTGAGGAAACTGTATAGTTTCTGGAAAGTGTTTGTAGGATGGGATTTCCAGCTTATTTTTTGCACATCTCTGTCTGTTGAACAAGGAACGTGTTGTGTGTTTGGTGTAGCTCGTGTCATCTTTATTAAAGAATGTATGTGTGCAGATAAAAGGCTGTTAAACCGTTTTTGTGGTCGTATGGTTATTTATTAAATAAAGTTACCACAGAGACCAAGGGATTCAACGTTCTTTACGTAGAAATAAATGCGAACCTGCGCCCACTAGCATCACAAAATCAGTTTCACAGACGCGGAGAGGACGAGACAATATTTTATTCTCAGTGGAGAGATTTGAAAGGAGGATGACGCTTCTGCATAAAATTATAAAATGGTGCGAGGAAAATTATAACCGTGTTCAAATACAAAAGGTGCGCTATTTGCACTCAGTCCATGATCAAAGTAAAATAAAGGTTAAAACTTTATTGCGGTCTGTAGAAAACCACTCTCGAGGCGTTGAGATCATGAGAAAAATAACTGGCACATTCTCTATGGATTTATAATTGTAGAATATTATTAATGTTATATAATTCAACCAAACATACACATGTTCAATAACCTACAGATTATCCCTCTTTGCTGCTTTTGGCGTGAGACTGGGAAACCCGGAGAACTAACGTGGAGCAAAATGAGCGACCTGATAGGAGAAGAGATCAGCCAATCAGTTTTCTCCAAGGCTGTGATTGGCTGGTTTAATGTAGTGCCCTGCAGATGAAGCTTCATGAACCATTTGCAGTAAGTTTTGACACCACTATATGGCACTCTTGACTTGAAGAAAATGGCACACTTTGTAAAAATGCAACACATTTGATTGTTGACTTTGACACACATACACCTACCTCCTGGAGAGTGTTCTTGATCTGGCCAACTGTTATGAAGGGGGTTTTCTTCACCAGGGAAATAATTCTTCAGTCATCCACCACAGTTGGTGTGGCCTTTTATAGTTTACGCCCTTATGATTCCAAAAGCGCTGGCATCTCCATAACACCCCTGCATAACGTAGCGTGCTTCATCAAAACGCTTGCAAAGCGTTTGGCGTGTCCTTTTCACTGTTATTCTTCATTGATTTAATTATTGTATTTTATTCTCTCTCTGTAACGTTATGAATGTGTGGATCTCCATAACCTCTGTGATCTAAGTCCAGTTAATCCTATTTTCTCCTTTTAAGCAGGTCTAGAACTTCGCCGGACAACAAATGGTACAGTTTCCTTCTACTCTCCTTGAATAAACTAATTAACCAGTCAGGACACACGGAGACACAATTAACTACACTGTGGATGTTATTTTCATGAAGGTGTTTTATGTGATTACTCTTCTGCCTTTTGATATTTACATGAGCATACATTTAAAATGCTGGAATTCTAATGTTACAAACATCAATTGCCAAAAAGTACATTTGTCCGTAAGTAAGGTGGTGATGGATAAGAGGATTTAAAAATCAGCTGCATCAACAATTAACTCAACAAAACAACTTGAACTCAACATTGTTCCAGTTGATACACAAATCTTCCAGTTAAAAACAGACGTCAGAAGAAAAGAATAAAGCTAAAGCAAGAAGTGAGTGAAGAGTCACTGCTGTAATGTCCATGAGGGAGGCTGTGTGGAAGAGTAAATCCAGTTGATCACATACAGACAGCAGTTTTACACCTTACACTGCATTTCTGATTTGAACTTTGGGAATAATGATGTGTGTAGAATAAATGTGTGAGAGTGTGTACTGTACATAGTGTAAGCAGCAAACACACCATCAATCTCCATCATTACTAAACATAACACTGATACTTCATTCAGCATCACACAACCTCACACATGATTCATAATTAACCCAGAAGCCAGGGTAGAGTGGTTGTGTGAATGTGGTGTGGACTCTGTGTAGGAGACTCATTGTATCAGAGACGCTGTAGAAGGACAGAGTTCCTGCACTGTGATCCACATACACTCCTATTCTGGAGCATGGTGATGATGAGATCTCAGTCTTAATGTTGTTGTGATAGATAGAGAGAGAGGAAGAACACCGCAGACTCCAGGACTGATTGTTGCGTCCAAACCAACACTCTTTACCCCACCCTTTCCTGTTGATGTCTTTATATGACACTGCTATGTCCACACCAAGTCCACTCCACTCAACCTCCCAGTAACAGCGTCCACGCACACTCTCCTTACACAACACCTGATAACAGGAGTCAAATCTCTTTGGATGATCAGAGTAACGCTGGACTGTCCCACTGTATCTCACCACTCTGTTCTTCTCAGACAGAATGAGTTCACGATGTGCTGTGTTGGGATCCAGAGTCAAATGACAGTAATCTAAAAAACAGATAAATATCAAGATTTTAGTTTAAACTCTAGTTTAGTTTAGTTTTATAATGCTCAGAAATGGACATTTTACACACTTCTGTATTATGAACATGATCAAAATCAGTGTGTGTTTGAATCTGTGTGTGAGGTGTGTATCTGAGTGTGTATATGGGTGTGTGCATCTTACTGTGTATGTTGGGTGTGTGTGTGTGTGTGTGTGTGTGTGTGTGTGTGTGTGGGTTACATACATGGTAGAAAGCTTGATTGTTCAGGTGAAATGATTTGAGCTGCTGCAGCTGTGGAGACACAGAAGATAAATCTTACTACTAATAAATATCATTATAACAAATAGTGATGCAGGATATGGGGATATGGGAGCCATGCTGATATCTGATGTTGACCATGAGCAAGTCCAGCACCAGTGAAGGCAGAGTCCAGCACATCAACACAATATATTTGGCTCACCAAACTTCCAGTCAGAATTCGCCACGTGCATCCCTAATAACAACATCTACCAGTGTGTTTCTAAACTGCATCTCTTCTGATTGTCACTGAGTCAATATTTAGGGGCCATGGAGTGGACCACTGCGTGGAACCCTATTGGAATTGTGCTGATTTTTTTTTAATTATTATTTTTCTGCCTCAAAACCAGTTGTAGAGAAAAACTATAAGACCTACTGCTTTGGAATCTGGCAGGTAGGTCCGGTATCCCACCCACTACTTAGGCAAAAAAAATTGCACCACTCTGCCAGTTGCTGGCGCTATAATAAGCTATTTTGCATTTTGCCTAATAAGTTTTGAACTTTAGCACCCTAGATAAAAGGATTAAACGTATCATTTTTCAACATCTGTACACTTTGATTCGTCAATTTTAAAAAAAAAATATTTTTCTGCCACAAAACCAGTTGTGGAGAAAAAACTGTAAGACCTACAGCTTTGAAATTTGGCAGGTAGGTCCGGTATCCCACCCACTACTCAGGCATAAAAAACTGCACCAACATGCCACGTTGTTGTGCTATAATAAGCTATTTTGCGTTTTCCAAAAAAAAAATGCATTTTGCCTAATAACTTTTGAACCGCGGCTCCGATTCTCAAAAATCTTATACCATCTTCTTCCTTGAGTCAAGACAAATCTTGTAGACCCTTGCATCTATTTCTGCCATATTTGATTTTTTGCTAATTTGCATAATATGAAAAACCATCTCTTGCGAACTCATCCCTGGATTTTTGTCCAATCTGCAAGCAACTGGTATCATTTAAATCCCAATACACTCTTATTTAATAGTTATATAAAAAATGTTTAAATTTTGTCTTCATTTTTCTGTAATATGCAAATAAATGTGGTCGGCTTAGCATAGGACTGCAACACCACACATTGGCTGTTAGGTCACAAAACACACCCACTACTCAGGCAAAAAAAATTGCACCACTCTGCCAGTTGGTGGTACTATAATAAGCTATTTTGCATTTTGCCTAATAACTTTTGAACCGTAGCTCCGATTCTCAAAAATCTTATATCATTTTACTCCTTGCGGGAAGATAAATCTTTGCACTTCTATTTCTCCATATTGGATTTCTTGCTAATTTGCATTATATGCAAAACCATCTCTTGCAAACTAGACCCTGGATTTTTATCCAATCTGCATGCAACTGGTATTATTTGAATCCCAAGACATTCTTCTTTAATTATTATTGAGCACATTTTTAATTTACGTCTTCATTTGGCTGTAATATGCAAATAAATATGGTGGGCTTGGCATAGGACTGCAATGCCACAAACTGAGTGTCATAGAAATCTGGCTCTGGGTGGGCTACAGCTTTGAAATTTGGCAGGTAGGTCTGGTACCTCACCCACTACTCAGGCAAAAAAAAAAAAAAAAGCACCACTCTGCCAGTTGGTGGCGCTATAATAAGCTATTTTGCATTTTGCCTAATAAGTTTTGAACCGTAGCACCCTAGATAAAAGGATGAAATGTGTCATTTTTAAATGTCTGTACACTTTGATTCGTAAAAAAATGATAAGGCTGCCAACTGCATGGCCCCCGTAATCACTGCTTGCATTTATATATTTTTTAAGGGGGCCATGCAGTGGAACACTGCATGGAACCCTATTGGAACCGTGCTGATTTTTTTTTTTTTCTGCCTTAAAACGCGTTGTGGAGAAAAAACTGTAAGACCTACAGCTTTGAAATTTGGCAGGTACGTCCGGTACCCCACCCACTACTCAGACAAAAAAAAATTGCACCAAAATAAGCTGTTTTGCGGTTTTCCAAAAAATTGTTGAACCATAGCTCCGATTCTCAAACATCTTATATCATCTTATTCCTTGGGTTAAGACGAATTTTTTCGACCCTAGCATCTGTATCTGCCATATTTGATTTTTCACTAATTTGCATAAAATGAAAACCCATCTTTTTCAAACTAGTCCCTGGATTTTTGTCCAATCTGCATTCAACTGGTATCATTTGAATCCAACGACACTCTTCTTTAATTATTAAAAACACCAACACCACACACCAAGTGTCATAGAAATCCGGCTCTGGGTGGGCTACAGCTTTGAAATTTGGCAGGTAGGTCTGGTACTCCACCCTCTACTCAGGCAAAAAAAGTTGCGCCACTCTGCCCAAACCCCAACAGTCCAAAAGCCACCCACTACTCAGGCAAAAAAAATAAATAATTTGCACCACTCTGCCAGTTGGTGGCGCTATAATAGCGCTATTTTGCCTTTTGCCTAATAACTTTTGAACCGTAGCTCCGATTCTCAAAAATCTTATAGCATCTTACTCATTGGGTCAAGTCAAATCTTTATAGACCTATGGCTCTATATGTGCCATATGTGATTTTTTGCTAATTTGCATAATATGCAAAACAATCTCTTGCGAACTAGACCCTGGATTTTTATCCAATCTGCATGCAACTCATATCATTTGAATCCCAAGACACTGTTCTTTAATTATTATCAAGCACATTTTTAATTTATGTCTTCATTTGGCTGTAATATACAAATAAATGTGGTGGGCTTTGCATATGACTGCAACGCCACACACTGAGTGTGATAGAAATCCGGCTCTGGGTGGGCTACAGCTTTGAAATTTGGCAGGTAGGTCTGGCACCCCTCCCACTACTCAGGCAAAAAAATTGCACCACTCTGCCAGTTGGTGGCGCTATAATAAGCTATTTTCTGTTTTGCCTAATAAGTTTTGAACCGTAGCGCCCCAGATACAAGGATGAAACGTATCATTTTTCAACATCTGTACACTTCGATTAGTCAAAAACTGATAAGGCTGCAAACTGCATGGCCCCCGTAATCACTGCTTGCAGTTATGTTTCCATCATGATGTTGGAGAGCAGGACAGCTTCTCTTACCATGTGCAGGCAGTTTCTTGAATTCCTCCCTGCAGAACT
Source organism: Distichodus sexfasciatus (assembly GCA_032718565.1). Classification (NCBI taxonomy): domain Eukaryota; kingdom Metazoa; phylum Chordata; class Actinopteri; order Characiformes; family Distichodontidae; genus Distichodus; species Distichodus sexfasciatus. Next base: position 8,559 of record JAVGVS010001617.1, read on the forward strand.
GCTCTAGTCTCTTTTTCAGAGCAGAGAGAGATCTGACCACTCCATGAAATGAGGGATGCTGATGGACAGAGATGCTGGAGGAGAGCTGAGATCCAGAAGAGACACAGAGAGACTGGAAACTCTACAGAGAAAAAGAAGAAGAAGAAGGACAAGAGGAATGAAGCGTCTCCCACCAAAGCAGAACAAAGACACCAGTGTGATGCTGCAGACAGGAATGTTTCTTGTGGGCTTGATGCTCTTTTGGTAAGAGGCATTTTAGGAGCTTTGTGAGGAACAGGCTCCTCTGGAGATCAGACAGTGATTGTTACCTGGAGGAAATGGATGTGATCCTCTGTGTGTGAAAGCTGCTGCAGCTCAGCGTCTCTCCTCTTAAGATCAGCAATCTCCTGCTCCAGTTGCTCCAGGACTCCTTCAGCTCGACTCAGTTCAGCCTGCTCCTGATCTCTGATCAGCTCTGTGGCCTCAGAGCGCTTCTTCTCAAGCTGGCCGATCATCTCAGTAAAGATCCTCTCACTGTCCTCCACTGCTGCCTGTGCAGAGCGCTGTTAGGAGACACAGAGACAAGAGCCATTTACACCTTCACCATCATTCCCTCTCTTACTCTCCACCTTCACCACCTGCTCTCCACCCTGTGTGTGTGTGTGTGTGTGTGTGTGTCCAGACTGAGGTGTGTAATATCTGCTCCAGCAGCTCTCTGTTCACTACTCACCTTAATAGTGATCACAGCCTGTTTCACCTCCTCCAGCTTCTTCTGTTTCTCCTGCAGTCTCTGCTCACATCCAGTCTGAACCTCCTTTAACTCACTCTGGAGACACATACATTACATCCAGCTGTTTATCAATAATCACCTAAATTATTTAATGCATCACCTATATGCGTAAGTGACAGTGAAGGACATTTTACTCACGCTATTAGTTACTCACATGTGCACTTGAGCGTTACAACTACAAAGGAGCTTCAAAAACGGTAACATGACTTTACTAATGTTCTGGTAAAGGTAACTCAGTTGGTGAATGCAGCTCTTTATATGAAAAACTGAACAGGTTGAATTTTCTGCTTCTAATCAGTGCTACACGGAGATCAATTCCATTTTATTTTTCTCTCAGACTCTGTAGTATGAGCTGTGTAAAGCTGTAATCAGGCTGCTAGATGGGTGCTGGCTGTGTGGTGAAATAGCACTGACTCGTCTGACTAGTTTATAACTATGTTGATGAGGTGTCCATTTACTACCTCCATACTCATAAAAGATTCACTCGATAACATTTCTAAATAAGTCTAAACCATCTGCTGACTAGTGGAACTGTTCTAGATTAAAAAGACAAGTAGAGCTGGAGTATTACCTGTCTCTTTTCTCTCTCTGCTACAGCTGTGACTGTATCATGGCCTTTATGATCATCCATTACACACAAAGAGCAAATTAATTGTTGGTCAGTGTGACAGTATATCTTGAACAGTTCCTCATGTTTAGAGCAGATCTTCTCTCGTAGTTTCCCAGAGGTCTGGACTAATTTGTGACTCTTTAAGGCTGGAAGTTGATAGTGCGGTTGAAGGTGAATTTCACACAGGGAAACCATGCACATCAGACAGGACTTGACAGCTTTGAGTTTTGTTCCAGTGCAGAAATCACACTCCACATCTGCAGCTCCAGCGTAACAGTGAGCAGCAGAAGCAGCTTGGATTTCTGTCTTCTTCAGTTTCTCCACCACTTCAGCCAGCTTGTTGTTTCTGCGTAGATCGGGTCTTGGAGTGAAAGTCTCTCTGCACTGGGGGCAGCTGTAGACTCGTCTCTGATCCTCCTGATCCCAGTAGCCATTAATACACACCATACAGAAACTGTGTCCACAGGAAACGGCCACTGGATCCTTCAGTAGCTCCAGACACACTGGACACATGAACTCATCCTGAGAAAAAGTGGCCATTTTCCTGCACTTTGAAGAGTGAATGAGCAGAACTCTGAGATGAGTTTTGTTTTCTCTGAATTGAGTGAGAGTGATTCCCGATTCTGTGTTTGCTGAAGTGACGTCATGTGAGGAGAGATAGGAGGAGTGAGAGAGAGAGAAACAGAAAGTGTTCATGACATAAAGTAAATGAGCAGAACTCTGAGATGAGTTTCGTTTTCTCTGAACTGAGTGAGAGTGACTTCCCGATTCTGTGTTTGCTGAAGTGACATGACGTGAGGAGAGAGAGGAGGAGGAGTGAGAGGAGGAGGAGTGAGAGAGGCAGAACAGGAAGTGTTCATGGCATAAAGTGAATGATCTGGGAGATTTTGAAATGTCTGATATGTGGGTTAAAATCTGCACAACAGAATGTTGCATTAAGGACCAGTTACCACACTAGGGCTAATGCTGAGTCTAGGCTAGCTTGTAGCTTCACTGGAGAATCTCCATTGATACTGCAGTTCAGTCCAAGGCTAGGCTTAATCCATGAGACTAGACCAGGGGTCGGCAACCTTTAACACTCAAAGAGCTATTTGGACCAGTTTCCACAAAAGAGAAAAGACTGGGAGCCGCAAATCCTTTTTGAAATCTAAAATGAAGATAACACTACATATATTATTTTTTACTTTTATGCTATGAATAAAAAAACTAGGCTAGTGTGTTTCTTGTGAAATTTTATTTATGCAAAGAAAACATTTTGAACATTTAGAACTCTGTAAAAGAACACGCTGAGTGGAAGGTCTCTTTCAAATGAAATAAAAAGCCGAACTTTAAGGCAAGGCAAGGCAAGTTTATTTATATAGCACATTTCATACACAGAGGTAATTCAAAGTGCTTTACATAAAAGGAAGTAGAATAATCATAAAAGCAATAATAAAAACAATAATCACAAAAAAGGAAGTAGAACAATCGTAAAAACAATGATCACAACAATAAAACAAAAAATATATAAAAACTGATTGATGTAATGATTTAAAAATGATTTAAGAATGTATTTCAAATAAATGTAAGAGTTAAAAACAGAATGCATTCAGTTCGGACGAAGCACAGTGCTCATTCAGTAAATGCACAGCTAAACAGATGAGTTTTGAGTCTAGATTTAAATGTAGCTAATGTTTTAGAACATTTGATCTCTTCTGGAAGCTGATTCCAACTGCGGGCAGCATAATAGCTAAAAGCGGAACCCTTGGTATTTCTAACTGACTCGATCCTAATGATCTGAGCGGTCTGTTAGGTTTATATTCAGTGAGCATATCTGAAATGTATTTAGGTCCTAGGCCATTGAGTGATTTATGTCAGTAAAAGTACTTTAAAATCAATTCTAAATGTAACTGGAAGCCAGTGTAGGGACCTGAGGACTGGTGTGATATGCTCAGATTTTCTGGTTCTAGTCAGAATCCTGGCAGCAGCGTTCTGGACGAGCTGCAGCTGTCTAATGGTTTTTTTGGGAAGGCCAGTGAGGAGACCATTACAATAATCCACCCTGCTTGTGATAAAGGCATGAACAAGTTTCTCCAAGTCTTGGCTGGAAACAAAACATCTAATTCTTGCAATGTTTTTAAGATGATAGTATGCTGATTTAGTTACTGCTTTGACATGACTACTGAAACTAAGGTCTGACTCCATAATCACACCAAGATTCCTGACTTGGTTTTTAGTTGTTTGACCCCTAGCATCAAGATATGCATTCACCTTAAGAACTTCCTCTTTGCTTCCGAATGCAATGACTTCAGTTTTCTCCTTGTTTAACTGAAGGAAGTTCTGGCACATCCAACTGTTAATTTCATCGATGCATTGGCAGAGGGAGTCAATGGGGCTGTAGTCATTTGGCGATAAGGCTCGGTAAATCTGGGTATCATCAGCATAGCTGTGATAGGCAATTTGGTTCTTTCTCATTATTTGACTTAGTGGGAGCATATACAGGCTAAACAAGAGCGGCGCAAGAATTGAGCCTTGAGGGACTCCGCATGTCATGGACGTCCACTTAGACTTATGTTCTCCTATACTCACATAATAACCTCTCCCTTCTAAGTATGACCTGAACCAATTGAGAGCCATCCCAGAAAGCCCGACCCAGTTTTCCAGTCTCTCTAGAAGAATGTTATGATCGACAGTGTCGAACGCAGCACTAAGATCTAGTAGTACCAGCACTGATACTTTGCAAGAATCAGAATTTAGGCGAATATCATTTATTATCTTAACGAGTGCTGTCTCTGTGCTGTGATGCGGTCGGAAACCAGACTGAAAATTGTCCAGGTGTCCATTTAAGTTTAAGTAGTTGTTCAACTGATTGAAAACTACCTTTTCAATAATCTTGCCTATAAAAGGAAGATTAGATATTGGTCTATAGTTGCTCAATATGGTGTTATCAAGATTGCTCTTTTTCAGAAGGGGCTTAACAACTGCAGTTTGGAAAAGTCCCAGAAAGAAGAGAGGTGTTCACCACTTCTAGGAGATCTGCTTCTAAACAGTTATACACACTTTTGAAAAAAGATGTGGGAAGTGTGTCAAGGTTGCAGGTTGAGGATTTAAGGTGCTGTACTATTTCTTCCAAAGTTTTGCTATCGATTGCTTTAAAACCAGACAAAGTGACTTCTTTTTTAAATTGCGGTCGAATCAGTGTGACCGCTGCATAACTTGAGGATGTGCTAATCACCTTTCTGATATTAATGATCTTCTCTGAAAAGAAGGAGGCAAAGTCATTGCATTTACTGTCAGAGAGCATTTCACTGGGAATCTGACTTGGGGGGTTTGTTAGTCTCTCAACAGTAGCAAAAAGAGTACGAGTGTTGTTTATGTTACTGTTTATAAGGTTTGAAAAGAACTTCTGTCTTGCTGTGGCTAGTTCCACATTGAAAGCATGAAGGCTGTCTTTATAGATGCTATAGTGAATTTCAAGTTTCGTCTTCCGCCACATCCGCTCAGCTTTTCTGCATTGTCTTTTCATACTCTGTACTGCTGTTGATCTTCTCCAACATGATTTTTGTCTGCCAGTCGTCTTACAGACTTTCATTGGTGCAATGTCATCGATGACATTCTTAACTTTTGAGTTAAAGGAATCCAGGAGAAGATCAACAGAGTCTGCAGAAATGCTTGGCATTGAAGATATAGCCTTCATAAACAGCACACTAGTATTTTCGTTGATACATCTCTTTCTGACAGAGACGGCTCTAGATTTAGTGGTAGCAGAGATCAATATATCAAAGAAAATACAGAAGTGATCAGATAGTGCTACATCCTTAATGACAATGGAGGAAATGTTTAGACCCTTACTAATGAGGAGAGTCTGGTTCCAGCATCTACCAGTTCCTCCATTTTCTGTGAGAAGCTTAGAAGTGGAAATGCTGGAGAGAGAGATGTGTCTGATCAGCGGGGCTCTGGCTCTGGTGTTTCCGGTGGCTGAAATATGTTGCCCTGACTTTCCTGGTTGTTTATCAGAAAGTCTTCCTTCGGCGCTGAATCTTGGAGCTGTTGTTGTGCGCCACAGTCTGTCTGTGATGAGCTCTGTGGGCAGGGCTCAACCGGGATGGTGTCCATGAGGAGTGCTTGTTGTGGCTGTGTGGCGTTGTCAGTGTGCTTGTGAGATGTGTCAACCACATGACGACTCTGAAGCAGATTTGAAGTCCTGTGGTCACTCATACTTTGTCCAGGTGTGTGAGTGCCATTCATGTTGGGTGAACTGACACACTCTACTGAAGGATGACGGAGTGAAAAATAGATGTTGTCCTTTAGCACTCTTGCACCAAGTTTGTTTGGGTGGAGGCCATCCAGTTTAAACAGTTGTCTATGGCCCCAGAAAAGATTGAAGTTGTCAATGAAGTTGACTCCTTTTAGACTGCAGGTTCTTTGTAGCCATGTATTCAGCCCGAGCAACCGTGAAAACATGTTAGTTCCCCTTGCTGGGAGTGGTCCACTGATGAACGGCTGAACTTCAAGTCTTCGAAGTGTTTCAATGAGTTTACTGAAGTCCTTCTTTAGGAGTTCAGACTGCTCTTTCCGAATATCGTTCTTCCCCACATGGATGATGATTCGATTTGCAGTCTTGTGCTTCATTAGGATATTCCGAAGTTCCCTGTTCACATCAGAGACGGTTGCTTGAGGAAAGCAGCATGTAGTTATATTCTTGCTACTGATATTTCTGATAATGGAGTCACCCACTATCAGAGTCCTGGCCTCGGCTGCGCTCTGCACTGAAAGCCGCTGTCTGTTCGACCTTGAGCGCCTGTTAGTAGCGATGTTAGCTGCTGGCTCATACGATCCATGTTCAATCACATTTGGGGATTCTTCACCCACATTCATTAGTGCTTCAAATCTGTTCTCTAGCTGTATAGGAGGTGGTAAAATACCAGTTTTTGCAAGACTTGTCATAACCATATCTGGGGTAGAGGATGCTACGGCAGCAATCCGAGACACTCGTGACAATCGGATGTCTCGAGAGCCTTTGGGTCTCGCTCCCTGTTTGTGCCATCGATTAGTGTGTCGATCAGTTTCTTGTTCCTCTACACTTATAACCTGTTGAGATTCACTAGGCTGACGGGACTCACCGACTGTAAGTCACCGTCTCCTTTTTCGTAGTATTATTCCAGTTACTAAAAGTGTTTGTGCCAAAAATGTGTTATTTGAGCACTGTGCTGATCTGCTGAGGTTAAAATCTTGGAAAATCTTAGAAAAGTCTGAGAAAAGTATATAAACAAGGAGCAAAGCACGGAGCAGTAAGCAAAAGCGTCCGAACAGTAGCAAAGCCGGAAGAATCATATAAAGTATCCATATAGCAAACTAAAATTGCTGCATGCCGTAATCCTTTCATCGCCTGTAGGCTACCAGAGAGTTGACTTGAAATTAATAAACAAATTGAAAAAAAACCTGCACTATTTTACTTTTTTTTTTTCGCTGCTTTTTTTTCTCTCATCTCCTTCTGGATATTTTTCAGCACAGGCTGTGTGTTTGTTCTGGAAATGTCTTGCAACATTTGACCTTTTATTCTTGGCCAATTTCTTACCACAAATTAAGCATACTGGTAAGCCACTCTTGTCAGAGGTAAATGCAGATGAGCCTGCCCAGGCATCACTATTTGTTCTATTTTCTTCAGATATTTTTCTTTTCTTATGTATAGCCATGCTTAGCCTACCTGGGGTCGAAAAGCTTGATAAATACACAGCAGTTTGGTGGGCATATACCGGCGTTTGTGACACATATTTTGAACGACAAAAAATTAAACACACTGTATTTTAATATTACAAGGTCACAATAATCTTCAAATTTAAAACTACTATCAAAAAAAAAAACTAATAAAAATAAAATACACTTAAATTGAATACTCATTATTTATTTTCCAAAACCACAGGGAGCCTCAACGTAAGTGTAACGGCAGGCAGGCAGGTAAACCCAAACGCAGAGTCGACAAAACCAGGTCGCAGGCACAGGATCAATCTGAGGATAAACCGAGGGTTTATTAAAGCACAGTTCAAAACCAGAAAACACAGTCCGCGGAGCAAACAAATCCGAATCGCCAGATGTAGATGTGTAATCCAAATACAGCAAGCAAGGATCCAAACGGAGACAGGCAAACAACAGGAACGCTCAGTATGTAGCACTAGGCATACTGTCAGTCACAGTCAATACTTCGCAGGAACAGTTGAAACTGATGGTCTTTAAATACTGATAAATTGTCTATGATGTTCTGGTGACGTTGATGTGGTGAGTTGAGGTTGTTGCGAAGATCTGGAGCTGGAGTCTGATGAGGCGGACTCCTCCCTTGGTCTGGGCTGGGCCCTCACAGTAAGAATGAAAGAGCTGCATGCGGCTCCAGAGTCGCAGATTGCCAACCCCTGGACTAGACCTTAATGTTTCATTTTTTAAACAATATTTTTATTTCAATTTTACAAAATAACAAATCAAAACAGAGGGCTATTTTACTTATGCAAATACACATACACAAGCAGATACAAACTCATTTTTACACAGATATTAAAAAATCAACATTGCTTACTGTGCAATATAAACCACTTCAACATTTAACTCCCCGAAAACCATCCCACTCATTCCTCTCTATTGGCAATCCTATAGATGTAACAAACGTAACCATTCATTTATTTATTTTCATGGCACATTTAACAGAAATAGGAAACATAAGTTCCTCAATTATCCAAAATTACATATCAGCGACAATAAAAATGCTTCCTCTTTTTTTCTGCTACCATTATTCTATTCTTCAAGCATCCTGTATTGAGGTTTCCTCCTGTAGAAGCTCTTCTATTTCACTGTTTTTTTTAAAGAAAATCATGAAATGATTTCCAGATTCCTCATACGGGTCCAATTTGGTGTTCAGCATATGAGTAATTGTTTCCACTGACATAGATTGTGCCATATTTTGGGTCCATGCTTTAATTGTGGGACTTACTGTTTTCCTCAAACCAAACATTATAGTTTGTTTTTCCTGTAGAATGGGAAAATCAATTAGTTAATATTCTGTGGTTCTCAGGTTAAGACTTGCTGGATATACGTATATGTAACAGTACCAACTGAGGATCTAATTGAATATTCACGTCCAAAATGGTTGTAATTGTCTTAAACACTTCCCTCCAAAACCTACTGTAATGTTCCTGTACCTGCACTGCATTTAAAGCATGTGTCTGGTATGTTACTATTATATTTATTTAATTTACCTATTTTATTGAATTTAGTCAACATCAACCAGTTATATTGAAGCAGCTTTAAATTAGTACTGGCTGTTTGTGTCTGGGCCTGTGCACAGGCTGTGCTCCAACTGCCAGCTGGAATATCCTCTTTTAACTCTGCCCTCCATGCTTCAAGCTTAGATAATGATGTTTCCATAGATTCTGATAAAAGCCAGTTATATATAGTTGAAATTAACCCCATACTATTGCACTTCTTGGTAATAAGTTCTTCTAATGGTGAAAGTGCTGGGATTTTCACTAATAGCTCATGCACAGAAGAAATAAAGTTCCTGAGTTGTATGTATTTAGAGAAACACAGGTCTGAGATTTTGGTCAAACCTTTCTTTGCCCATGCCTGGAATCGTCCAACCATCTTGGAAGCAAAATAATCAAAGATAAGCATTTGTATAAGATTCCATATACATCTCGTAAATAGGAGTTGTCAGTGTATCTTTAAAATGTTTATATAAATTAATTTGAAGGCCATCAGGCACTGCTGTCTTTCCAGCATTCAGTGCACTTGTAGCAGTTGAGAAGAAGTGATATGTATATATA
>JAVGVS010001618.1:0-17705 GCA_032718565.1 Distichodus sexfasciatus
AGGGGGAGTGATATAGAGAGAACGAGAGCGGGGGGGGGAGGAAAAAGAAAGAGAGAGATTGTGTGTGTGTGTGTACGTCTGATAGGGAAGCTCTGTTGAGTTTTGGTGGGGGGTTTTAGACGGGCACACACTCACCCGTGGTGGGCGTTGGCAGCGGCGAGGTGTAAGGGGGTGAACCCGTTTTGGTCAACAGCGTCAGCACACGGCCCCCGAGTCAGCAGCAGAGTCAGGCATTCTGTAGGGAGCAAAACAGCAGCCCAAATCACGTAGAAGCATCAAGCAGGAGCAGCGGTCACACAGCCTGGATCAGAAGTGTACCGCGCAGGGTCAAGTACAGCGCTAGTTCCTTTGACCTCTACACAGCGTCCACATCACAACACGTCCCCTCAGGTCCCCCCTCCTACAGGACAGCTCTACACCGTAAACAACATCAACATGCTCCTCCTCTTACTCACACCGCGCCACGCCGTCGCTGACTCCACACGCTCACACCTTTACAGTGCTCCTCCTCCTCCTACTCCTCCTCATGCTGCTCTCTTTACGCCCCGCGTGTACACGCACACACACACACACACACACACACAAACATATACACACACACAAACATATACACACACACAAACAGACATGCACACACACACACATATACACACACACACACAAACATACACACACAAACATACACACACAAGCATACACACACAGACACAGACAAGCACACACACACACAGACACACACACACAAACGCACACACATAAATGCGCACACACAGACACACGCGCACACAGACACGCACGCACACACGTACGTACACAGAGACACGTACGTACACACAGACACGTACACACGCAGACGTATATACACGCACACACAGACACGTACACAAATGCACACACGTACACACACACGTACACGTACACGCACGCAGGCGGAGTTTTCCATCCTACTTGACCAGTCTCTTCTGGTGGTTATCTACCTGAGACCAGTGATCACATCACTATCATAAGTCGGGGACTAGCTGCATATTTTTTTCAAAATTTTTGTACAAATTTTTCCAAAAAGCATAAGAAAAGTTTTATTACTGAATGACTTCTTGTATTTCAATCTGACGGCACTATCTGAGACGTTTCGGTACGTCTACAGGGGGTCTAGTTCGGGGACTTATTTAAGTCATTTTTCAACTTAAGTCTGGACCCAATTAACGATGTAAGACGAGGTACTACTGTATCGCTGATACTTAGTCCAAGTACAAAATGCTCAAAATAACACTCAGGTACAGTAAAGAGGTCAGTTACTCTATTACTACACACCACTGAAAATGCTAACAGTTTGAGTAAAAGGTTAGTGTGGACGTACCCGTGTGTCCGTTTCGAGCAGCAGCAAACAAGGCAGAGGTCAGGTCTTGTTGGAGGTGACTAATATCCGTTGATGGATCTCGATTAAGCAGCATAGACAATAAAGTGACATTTCCCTGGGAAGCAGCTTGGAGCAAAAGGGTGTGCCCGTCATCCAGGGGGACGGGGTCACCACAGGTTAGCGGCGGGGGGACTACGGAGGGACACCAGCCTGCTGGGATGGGCAAGTAACAGCAGTTACCACAAAGCCAAGCAGGCAAGGAAGGAAGGAAGGAAGGAAGGTCACGACAAATAAAACACATGCTCCATCAAGGTACAACCATCAATTGTGCCAACTCAATGGGTTATTTAAGGCAACTGTCAGAGTGATCTAATAAATAAATAAACAAACAAACAAACAAACAAACAAACAAACAGTATAACTAATAAGCTGAATTGATTTTTGGTAAAATCAAGGTCAGAAATTCTGTAGTTGGAAGGTTACCTTTTGGAATGACAGCAGATATTTGACACTCAGGTAAACCCAATTACAGTCCGTACTTTCTACACTTCATGCCAAATAAAGTTGCTAAAACAGTCAAATTTAGCGTTCAGCAAAGGCTAACTCTGAGCATTTCAAAATTCTGAAAAAAAACTCACAATTAAACTACAGTTTAGAGCAGTAATATTAACTCCAGCGTACAGAAGGCTTGTTGCATAAATGATGTCAATCACTTTGAACTTCAATCCAAACCTGTTAAGCCCATCCGGGTCGATAAGCATGACGCAGCGAGGCCTGAACTAAAGACACAGCTGAAATGTGTCAATTTACACAGCGCTTGAATGAGTAACATAACGACGGTGAAACCAGGGCCGGAATGCATAAAACGTCTTAACGTGGTGTTAAGAATTACATTCAGACTTAAAGCTCCCATATTATACAGGTGAGCTCCACTAAACACGTCTCTGAAGTAGTTTGCTGTAAACCCCTCTCAGATCAGGCATTTTCACCTGCTTTTTACTCCTCTATTTCACTCCCTTTCAGAACAGGCTGTTTCTCATTAGTATTCCTAAACGCAACTGAGCTGCTGCTGCCCATAGCGCCACTCCGGAACTGGAGCGTAGACAACACGGCGAGAGTTTACCTCACGTGAAAATAATCAACATGGCTGCTGCTAACAGACTATCATCAATACAGCCATATTTCAGTTTAGCAAGCATCTTAAAATGCATCGTTTTTAATTGTTTTATGGCTCGGCTGTGTGTGTCCTGGCCGAAGTCGACGAAGCAGTCATCCTTGAAATGGTCAGCACACCCCATCAGGTTTTTGCCAACTAGGGGCCTGTGTACAGGCCACTGAGAGCGGTCAAAACCTCACTTCCTCAGCGTTTTCTCGGTGCGTTGCTCAGCGTTTTTTGTTGCTAAGTTACGAAAAGTGTCATTGGGCACTTCTGCGTTGATTCCTATTTCATGTAAACAAAGTTTACCGTGTTCCTTTGAGATCGGTAGTTTAGCCGACACAATTATCTTCACAACGGAGGGAAATCATAAAGATTTATGTTGGCCTTTGCAGCCAACAACACAACACTGCGAGTGTCCTTCTTGTGACTTCTTCACTGCGCTGGCACGAAAAGATGGCCGATCAGGAAGCGCTAGCAGTTCTACCTGGTGGGCGGAGTTTCTCAGACAGGAGGGTGGAGTTAAAATATCCTCTACTGTGACGTAGAAGTAGGGGAGGAATCTAAACGGCTTGTTTAAGCACACGATTTCTGACTAACACTAACACAATTTACCATTTTTAATTAAGCTTAGTGTGTGTAGAGGCAGTGCAGACCCGAATGGATGTCCAACGAACAGAAAAAGTGAGTTATTCATAACATGGGACCTTGAGTTAAAAAATCCATTTTCTGAAAGAACGCGTGCATCACGTGTGGACCCTGGCCACTTTGGCACAAGGTCCAAAATTGTATAATCGCTATCGAACACAACTTGAACACTGATACTGTGATATCAAGCCTGTATCTTTTTATCGACTCGTCATTGTCGTATATCCACAGGACGTCCTTTCCTTCACGGCGTCTTGGTGTGCGTGGTGCTGCTGTCATCGTGCAACTCCTAACTGGTTTAGAAGTCCTCTTCAGCTCTCTTAAATAATTTAGGAGCTAAGGCCTAGTCTTAACACTTAGGGACTTTTATGCATGTCACTTATTCTAAAGTCTGAGAGTAAAAGCAAAATCACGTCACTCTTACAACTGTGACGCATTTAAGAGTGAAACTCCGAGACGTTTTATGCATACCGGCCCAGATCTGAACAAGGCCTGGTTCAGTAGTACGACCACTCAGGACTAGAGTAGTGACTTGAGTACTTCTACTTATGTGCGGTATGAGCTTGTAAATAGCTTTGTCTCTAGGGATATGCTTGGAATCTTTGTTAGTGAGACAGAGAACGGGAGCGACAGAGAGAGTAAGAGAGATATACGATGGTGTGGCTAACAGGAGTCTAGTGGAGAGAGCGGCAGGGGACGGCGGCAGAAGTGAAGAATATCATCTATGGTTTCTAAGAGTGATAAACAGACTGCTGCAAGAGCTGGGAAGCCTAAGAAGACTGCTAAAGGAGATGAAAGAGTGGGAGAGAGAGACAGAAAGAGAGGCAGAGAAGTGGCATTTCTTAGCATTCACTGAACACTGAGCAATGACAGCTAGCTAGAGCCGTCTACCCTCATAATTGAGGCTGTGCTGTGGATTAGGCTCTAATGACACGACAGCGCTGGTGTTTGGTGGCATACTTGCTTTGCTTTGACAGTGGATTAAAAAGGCCCATCTGGGCTAAAGAGGCAGGCTGGCATTTTCAACACGAGAGTCTAGAGACCCACGAGTGATGGTGCTTAGCAGCAACACAAGCAGTTTCTCAATCCTGATCGCCACGGCTCAATACTCGAACCCAGAGATCACCTGAATAAGACAATCAGTACTGAAAGATCAACGTGTTGATTCATCAGTGAGGTCGGTGACTTGAAGTCTGTGAAAAGTTCTGAGCAGAAAGAGGACCAGAATTGAGGAACTGATTCTTAGGGGCTACCTTTTAATAGCATTAGTTACATGGTGTAAATTTAGCGACTACAACTCCACGGTTCCACAAGAACGAGAGATTTCTACTGTGCCAAGAGTATAATAGAATGCAGTAAGCCTTAATATCATCTTAATATCATAATATTGCAGTTAACTGATAATGAAATCCGACGATCAAGGGTCAACATCAAATACTGTATGTCTGATTAGTAATATGAACGCCAGGTTTTATGTTGTGAACTGAAACATTATTCTCAGTTAGGGGTGGTCCAACATCCTGGCATGATGAACCAAAGTGTCCTCAAAGTGGCAAAATTTGGCAATAAACAGCGCGGAGGTACCCCAGCTCTACCAGCACTGAGCCCCTGAGCAAAACTCCTAACCCTTAATTGCACAAGGGGGACTGTCCCTATAATTGGGCAATGCCTGTCGCTCTGGATAAGAGCAGAAATGTACATTTCCCACAGACAAAACCACACCCTGCAAGCCCTCGTTGTGACAGCCCTCTCCAAAGACATCTGTTAAAGCTGCGGCTAAAGAGAAAATGTCATTAAAGATTCAGAAGTGTAAGAACCAAGAAGAGAATGAAGTTCCACATCACTTCAGCACATCCAGTTAGTTATGAGGTTGAATAAAATATGAAGAAGAAATCTCATTTGTACATGCAGGTAAGGACGACAGTCTGACAGTCTCATTTAGAGATTCTGAGGGAAAAAGGGGGGAGGCAGTTGGGTTAGTGGGCACACAGAGGAACGGACATGCTGTGGGAAGGTGGGGGTGAAGGTGGACGTTGAGGTGGAGGGGAGGAAAGGGACAGAGCAGCCTCTGGCATCAGCTTCAGAGTGGAGTGGGTGGCAGGACAGTATCCTTGAGACCCAGCCAGTTATGATCTTGTACATCTTCAAACAAAGACCCAATTAAGTGCATCATACTCATAATGCAGTAAAGCAGTTCTACCTTCATAATCCAGACAGGGGTCACCCAGTGATGGGATACTCACCTATGACAGAGGTTGTATGTTCAAATCCAGCTCTATCCTACTGCTAGCCCTACCACCACTGGGACCCTGAGCAAGACCTTTAACCTCTGCTCCAGGGAGACTGTCCTTGCAATTAGGAAACGGAAGCCAGTCTGGATTAGAGAGCCTCCTAAATACTGTAACTGCTAGTGCTAAAAACCCCAGTTCCCCAGGTAACCAGGTTCCCCAGGTTAAAAGACACGTTGACCAACTGAAAATGTCCAAGGGTCTGTTCCTAAACACCTAACTAGAACTCTACAGCATATCTAGTAACTGTCTTTCCTGTACAGCTACCTATCTAGCGGGACTTTGGCAGGTAAAGGTATTGATTCTGCTTGTCTTTGGCCTCTGCTAATCAAGCTTCCACCAAGTGTGGAAAGACACATGTATAGGACAGAGGAGAGGCAGTGAGAGGGAGTTTGGGGTAGCTGAGCACCCCTTTTACCTGATGCTGCTGCCAGTGGGCTGCCCAGATGCTGGGGGCTATGGGGTGGGGCACTAGCAGGGTTTATGGAGGGGCTACTGACAATGGTAGCGATGGTAGAGCAGGTGGTGGTGACAGGGGGACAATCCACGCATGCTGCTGTCGGCTGCAGACCCCGCTGCCAGTCAACGCGGGGGGCACCCACCTGAGACGCAGGCAAGGCTGGAACCGAACCCCCCATGTCCAGGGAGGGCTTGGGAGGGAGCTGCGGAGTGGTGGTGGAGGACTTGGCAGGCCCCAGTCCGACCCCTGGGGACCTGCTGGCCTCGCCTACTACTTTGATTGGTGGGTGAGGAGGGGACGGCGTCTGAGAGAGTCCGGGCTTTTTGGGTGGGATGGGAGGTGGGTTGCCCCTGTCGATCCGGGCCACAGTGGGAGACTTGATGCCAATCTGTGGATGACCTAGGCGTCCTACAAACGGCCCCCCCTCAGAAGCGGAGTGGGACAGGCTGGGTCGAAGAGCTGCAGGGGGGCCTCCTGCTGGCGGGCTGGTGAAGCGAGAGAGGACTTGCGTAACCGTGTGACGAGCTTGTTGCTTGGCTGCAAAGTTGTCTCGGTTGGTAGGTGACAGATCTCGCGATGGGGGGCTCTGGTTGGCCATGCCGTTTTGGTCCTGCTCGGAAGCCGAGGGCTGGAATTTGTAACGGGCCGCCTGGACGCGAGGGCTCACCCCTGTGGGAAGGGTTGCAGCAGCACCAGGCGAGTGTAAACCGTGAGCTGAATTTGCTGCCGTCTGGCCCTGGCCCTCCCCTCCATTCTCTGCTTGAGAGCTTCCATGGTGCAGACCCCTTCCAGGGGTAGGGGTCTTGGGCAGGTTCATGCTAGCGTAGCTGGCGCCCGTGGGCTTGACCGGGATGGACAGCGGCACTTTTTTGGGCACCTCGTGCTCGGGCTGGAGGTCCGTCTGGGAGGCGGCTGTCCTGCAGCCAGCTGAGTCTGTGCCCACAGCCACTGAAGCCATTGTCTTCGGTTTGACAGTGGGCACGGTAGTCGATGCCGGAGGCAAAGGTGAAGCATTTTTGCCCCGTTCAGTCCTGAGCTGCTCTACCTGCTGGCGCAGGCTGTCTCCCTCTGCCCTCAGCTCGACAGCGCGAGTCTCTTCTCGGCTCAGCCGGGCCTTCAGCTGCTCGCGTTCTGTGTCAAACTCGGCCAGCTGCTTCTCCATCTCCGCCTCCATCTGCTGGCTGCGCCGTCGCTCGGTCGCCAGTTCCTCCTCCAGGCGGCCCGAGGAGCGGCCCTCCTGGTCGCAGCGGGATGAAAGTTCCTCAAAGCGTTGGCTCTCCTCCACTACACGGGCCGCCAACTGCTTGCACTCGCGCACCAGCATCATCACTACGTGCTTGTTCTTCTCGCGCTCGTTCTTCAGCTGTGCAGTCAGCTTTCGGTGCTCTTGCTCCAGACTCTGCAGCTGCAGCTTCTCCGTCTCCAGCTGGGTACAGCAGTAGTACAGCAAAGTCAGATATACTCAGACACAACCAGTCACACCTTGAAACACGTCTACTCATGATCGCAAAGCATTCATATCCTGCTGTACAGTCTGAAATTAGGAATTATAACTACAGATGTACCGATCTGATACGGATACTGGGTATCTGGATATTGGTCCAATACTGCCTCAAATAGCTGGATTGGACATGGATAAAACAGCATCCATGACAAGTTGTAAACTATGAATGACTGCTAGGGATAGATCGGTTCAATACTGAGACTGGATACTGGTCCAATATCGCCTTGGTTTTCAGGAACAATGTACAGATCTATAATAGTATTCTATTTGGAGATTTGGCGCGAAACAATTAATAATAAATGACGTAAATGTTTGTTATACAAATTTAGGAATGCATATTTTAAGTCAACCTGGTGTTGCCTTACACATAGAGAATGATACCAGTGACTGATATCAGATCGGTACTCAAAGTCCAGGTATCAGTATCGATATTTGAAAAGATGAAATTGATGGATCCCAAATTATGACCACAAATGAACATGAAAGTAAGACTCATAGCAAATACATTTTAAATGACAGCTGAGCTGCAGAGTTATCAGGGTGAACTACTGTGTAGTCATTGGCTACCTTTTTAAGTTTTTTCCCAAAAAGTTGGTTGCTTAGGAAAGCGACTACACTTTCCTCAGCCAAAAACTAAACTGAACTAAACTCAACTATACACTGGAATCTCATTCAACTCATTCACTATCTGAACCGCCTAATCCCAACTGGGGTCGCAGCGGGACCGGACCCTATCCCGGGAACTTACGAGGGCAAGGTGGGGACCAACCCTGGGCAGGCGCCAACACACTGCAGGGCACACACACTCACACAATCGCACTCACATTCACACCTTACAGGGTCAATTTAGAGTCGCCAATTAACCTATATTGCGTGCTTTTGGACTGTGGGAGGAAACCGGAGCACCCGGAGGAAACCCACACGAACGCGGGGGGAGCATGAGAACTCCACACAGAAAGGCCCTACGGCCGACCCCGACCCAGGGTCACTGAACTCATGTAGGCAATTAATACTAATGAAGTGTTATACAAAGTGATCGGCATGTACTCCTACAAAAAGCATCATTAATTAATTGTAATTTCCAATAAATAGACTTAAACACCCATTCAGGTGTAATTAGCATTACTGCATGATAACTACAAGTTGTGTAGATGTACAGAAGTGAGTGACTATTTGTCATTGTGAACAGCACACAGTGCACCACAAGGAAATGTGACCGCTGCATTTAACCCATCCGTGAAGGAGCAGTGGGCAGCTAACAAGTGCCCGGGGAGCAGTGCTTGGGGACGGTACCTTGCTCATGAGTACCTCAGTGGTAACTTTACCGGCCCTGGATTCGAACCTATGACCGTCTGATCACGGGGCGAACACCCTACCGTTACGCCACCAGCTGTGAAAATCAATCAGTAAACTACAGCAGTGTAGAAGCTATAAAAACATACTGGACTCAAAGACACTAAGAGTAGCTTACAAAAAGCAAACGTTTATGAGAAGCAAATACCCAAACCTTTTATATAGCTTTTGGCCATTTTAGAAGCTTTGTGTTGAGCGCCCCTTTAAGAGCAAAGATCATTTTTACTGCTTTAATAACACAAATCCACCTCCTCACCCCCTCACACGATTTAGGAACATGTCATTAATAACCCTGTAAATCTAATTTTTGTTTCTGGATCACGGATACTGGTTAATATAAACAAGTTAGATACTGCTTGGGAGGTTATCCGTCTGGTGCTGTGTTTCCTTGAGCTAAATCTCTCTGGAGCCTCTTAAAACTACAAAAGGGAGGCATATGACCCCTGGGCTTGAATTAGTTCTAAGTCACCACAATCCATTCGGAAGGGCGGAACTGAAAGTTTTCTAGGGATTCTTTTACTTAATAAAGAGGGGAGCCCGAATTTACGAGAGCTGCATGCAACGGACTCCTAAGTGGACGAGAAACTAAAGGATAATTGGTCCATTTATTAATAGACAAAACAAAAATAAGAGCCATAAAGGTAATGCATCTTCTTCAGGAGCTAAATAAGCCGCAGTAGTGACAGGCCCATTACAGTAATGCCAGCTTTCAGTCTCACTCAGCCCTCGCTTAACGGCATGACTCAATGGCTGCATTCATCTCCGTCCTCCTGCAGCAATTAGTTATGGCAGCTTTGCCATTTTTTTAACTTAAAAATGATGGAGGCCTTCTGCGTGTGCAGCAAAAGAGCTTTCCATTTCTCCAGTCATGAATATTTAAACACTTACTCATGAAAAACGTGACGACGGACAAAACAAAACCATCTCGGAAGAACAGGCGGGAAAGTCTCGCAAGCGGATATTTCTAAAAGAAAGCCGTGGCCTCGGCAAAAGGAACTCCACTGTAATAAGGGCTTTGACATATTATTCATATTATTCAACGGAGTGACTGGAGTGAGTGCGTGTGGTGCAGTTAAGCAGATATGAAACAAGAGCACCGTCTCCATAACAACCGAGTGTGAACGTTTATTCTCAGAAGGGAAGGAGGGCAGTCTTCTCAGTTACAGAGACAAGACCGAGCTTTAAAGAAGCGACGCTGGAAGATAAAATGACGTGTGATAGAGGTAAAACACACATCCCTCAAGATCATTTGTTGGCTTATATCTGAATCTAGGCTTGCTGCTGAAAATGTGGCAACACCAATATTTTAATAAGTAAAACATACAGTTTAAAAAAAAAAACTGTAATAAACATAATATTTCTACATAAATTCTGTGTGACTTATGCCCTTTTGGCGCTGGTCACTGGTCGTTGTGACAGTTTTTAAAAAATCATGGCAGCTGCAGTTAAGTCTGCCTCGGTCTGATTTACCTGATATTAGAAACAGCTACAACTAGATAGGAGCGTTGAAATTAATCACATAATCGATGCATAGTGATGCAGACGTGGACGATTCTCGATTATATCAGAGTTTTCAAACGGGGTGGACCTGCGGCAATGTAGGTGATCCGTGACACAAATCCAGTTTCACTACTGAAATAACATCAATAGTTTCTTTTACTCATTTTTTTTAAATATTGCTAGATGATTTGGGCATCCTTATCAAAAAAGATGCTCCCACCACACTCATACTGTTTAGTCTGAGTGGTGGTCCCTGGGACAGAAGCCAGAAGCCAAAAACCCTGGACTGCATCACAATGACATTGCATGGCGATTTTCTGGCTACGTCATGAAAATTCTAGATAAAAAAAAAAGAACATCCAGGTAGAAACTACGGCTGTTCGATTTGCATGCAGTGTGAAGTAAAGATGAAAAAAATAATGGCATGCGTTGTGATGTCTTGAGATATCGTATTGAATGCAATCGTTGAAATGATAATCGAAATTAAATCGAATCGTGAGACCAGTGAAGGTTCACACCTCTACAACTAGATAGAGAGCTGGGTTTGAGTTAACCGTCTATAAAGCCTTTAGACGTGGCATCAATATAAAACATTTGTTGTCCTGATATGGGGTCATTTAAAAAGAATGAATAGTATGAATGTTACATTTGTACATTTTTCTAAACATCCAAAGCACTTTTTAGAATCAATGGGCCTCGTGACATTCTTAATAAGTCTACAGTTAATAATACGATTCTACTATTTCAACGTCTTTAAAAACTAACTTAAGCACTTAAGAAAATGAGGTAAAAAATTGGTAAATGAGGTCCAATATTTCTCCACTTCCTCCACCACCATTGTGCAGCTCCACCCCAGTGATGTTTCAGCACTCGACACACATTAGCTAAGGTGCTAAAGGGGCAGCAGAGAATTCACCAATTAGACACGATTAGAGATCATTAGGAGGCCTGGTCTGAAATAGTCAGGGTCACTTCAGCAGGGCGACAGGGATCCAGCCCTACTCTTTTAGAAAGACGCAGAGTCGGGAGCACCATGAGCCTTTACGTCTCTTCCAGTGAACGGCCACATTTTTACAGTCCACGATCCGCCCAGATCGCAGGACTGTGCCCCCTGTTGGTGTCATCATCATCATCATCATCGCTAATAACGGCAACAAGGCTTTCCTAGTTTCCAAGTTCTGGTCACACCCAATCCGGCTTAGTTTCTGAAGTATTCCCTAGTTGGGCATTTTGTTTGCCCCGTGACCGGAGAGTCGCCAGTTCGAATCCCGGAGCACGGTATCGTCCCCGAGCACTGCTCTCCGGGCGCTGCCAATGTCAGCCGCCCATTGCTCCTTCACGGATGGGTCAAACGTAGAGATCACATTTCGTTGTGGTGCACTGTGTGCTGTGCTGTGTTCACAATGATGAATAATCATGAACTTTCACTTTAGTCTGAACTATGAGAGGTAAGGCTGCTATAATGCTGATATATATTAAAATGGCATTGTTACTGTGCCTTATGACATTATCAGTGGTGGAGAAACTACAGCCAAACTACAGTTTTAATGCAGTAGTTAACTACATTGAAGCAATTTAACAGCCACAAATTCTTTCTTCTGTCTTTGCCAAGGTGGACTCCACCATCTGACTCCATCTCACAGCTGCCAAGAGTGCACTGTGATGCAGCAGCCATAAACCATATGGGCACAGTAGCCTGGCAATATGGCAGACAAACAGGTCAACGGTGCATCCAACAGAAGTACCAAAGTAAAATTTCCTAATTATGTGTCTACAGATTGCAGGAAACAAAGATGGGTTCCTAATAAAGCGGCCAGCGAGCATAAACGTCCAGCCTGTAAAGCCAGTCATTGAGTGAACGGAGCGAGAATGAGCTCATGGTGACTGAACTGGGTCACGTTGTTCTCGGGAGCGGCTGCGAAGTGGAGGGGATTAGTGAACGATTCCGCCACTCTAAAGAACCTTCCTCTCTTCAGCTCTACGGACGCGAGTTGTTCAAATTTACTGTACGGGCAGCCACCTGGTTTGCCTGCTGAGAGTGAGAAAGGAGGAGGATGAACTGATACTGGACATCACCTTGGACTCTTAACCATCATTTATGACACCTCCCAAGTTAATATCGTTGTCAACTGTGCCGTCTGTCATTTATGTAATGCAGCACGCTTTCGCACTCTTCTCCGTCTCTCAAAGGCGGAATGCTGGTCCATACTTTTATAACATCTAGGCTGGAGTTTTGTAACTTTACTCTGGCTGTTTACCTCGGCTACCTTGTTCACCTTGGCTTAGGTACAATATGTGTGAAAAAATGTGTTTTTTGGATAATTATTCAAGCCAAAAATCTGCCCTTTTACCGTATTTTATTGCATCAATTAGAAAATGTTGCTCATGGCTTTTAAGATTCTCTTAGAACTTGTTCCTCTTAAATCACAGGTTTCGTTCCATGCCCTGAAATCCTCATCAGCTAGTCAGCATTGTGCCCCTAATTTAGGTTTATCCCCATGTGGGACTGACAGTCAGCAAGGTGGACCCTAATATCTGGAATGTGAGGCCCAGCAGGGCCCAGGGAGCAGTGCTTGGGGACGGTACCTTGATGAGTACCTCAGTGGAAGCTTTACCAGTGCGGGACCTGCAACACTCTGATCACAGGGTCAACTCCCTAACCGTTACGCTACCAACTGCTAATAGCTGGAATGTGAGGCTACTAGTTAAGGTCTCGGTCTCATCTCGGAACCAGCCGTATTTCTACTCGGCCTTGTCACGGACTTGGACACAGAGGACTCTGGGTTTTTTTTCAAGACCAGCCGAGACCACAACTCTGAGAATATTACTGTTAATTTCTACACAATTTTGCGATGAAGGTGCTGTCCGTCTCTGCCTCCTCAGCTCCTTTATCTGGTGTTTCAGGCCATGTTGTGTGTTGTTTAGCAGCTACCCCCTTCTCTCTGGGGTGAGTCTGGTCTTGAGGAGTGTTCTCCCACTGAGGTTCGTTGAGTTTAACATATGATGTGATCAGTTTGGGTACCTGCTTCCAGTAAAGAGATTTCCTCATTATAGATACAGTATGTAAGAGAGAAATACTGAATGAACATGTTTAATGTTGCTTAGTTTATGGTGTTTTGCTTTGGGCTGCAAAACACCATATTGCTTTGAATGTTCCACATTTGTGACCCTCCACGGCAAAGCCAGTCGCTTGTCGCAACGGAGGTTTTCGAGAAAAACAAGCGTTTATGTTGCGTGGGGTAAAATTTTGGATTTTTTGTTTTTAGTGTTTTGAAACAGTGGAAGGTCTATACTGTACTGTTGTGAATAAATTTGGCTGAAAAACTTACCCTTTCCATCCTAAAAACGTGACTTTCTTGAGGTGAGGAATTCAATTCCAGCAGAATGTTACAAGTTTCTGTTTTGACCGCTCTACTTCAATATTTACGGTAAATCCACTGGTTGGCTAGTGTGAAGATATTTCTCTGAATCCATCTGCGTCTCCCGAGTTCCAGTTAACCCTAACGCAGGTAGGCTATCCGTGTGGCTGTAGTACAGCGTAGGCTACCGTAAATGCAAACGTAGCGCGACCGCACCAAGCGTCTGTGAGTCCTACGGCGATAGTCAACTTCAAAGGCAGATTTCTCCGTTTCTCACTTGGCGTGACAGGAGAAACCCAACTCCTTTGAATGTTGATATCTCAGTCATATGTCGTCCGATTCATTTGATATAGGTATCGTTTTGAAGCTTGATTTATGCCCTTTCATACATAACAATATAATAACTCAATTTTGAACATTTGCGACAAGCGACTGGTTTTGCCGTGGAGAGTCACATATTTGTCATGTGGTGTAAAACGTGCAGTGGTCCGATCTCGGTCTCGGCCCTTCCGTGTCTTGGTCAGGACTTGGTCTCGGTTTAGGTGTTCCTGACTACAACTCTAGAGGCTACTAATATTAGATTTTCAAAACCCACTTTTTTCATTGTGTTTTCTTATTAGTCATTATTGGTTTGCTGTGAATAGATTGTGTAGGGTGTTGGTGGCCTAGTGGTAGAACACTCATCTTGGGACCAAGAGGTTGTGGGTTCGAATCTGACCTCTGGCGTTACCAACACTGGGTCCTTGAGCAAGACCCTTAACCTTAAGTTGCTCTCAGGGCAAGTGTCCTCGAAATTAGGAAATGTAAGTCGCTCTGGATAAGAGCGTCTGCTGAAAATGTAAATGTTTTATTGCTTTTCGTGTTGTTTTTTGCTAACAGGGTGGTGGTAGTCCAGTTGTAGGATACTCACCCACGAAACAAGAGGCTGTAGGTTCAAACCCAGCTCTACTTTACCTCCAGCACCACTGCCATGGAGGCCCTAAGTAAGACCATTAACCAGAAACTGCTCCAGGGAGATTTTCCCAGCAATTAAGAAATGGAAAGCACGTTGGAGAAGTGCATCTTCTTGCAGCCGTAAATGTGAATGTCCCCAAATTCAGGTTATTCGCCAGGGTTGGGACAGACTTAGCATAGTGAACCCTAAAAGTGGGAATGTGCTGCTAACTGAAGCTACAAATACCTCGATCTTTATTGCTATTAACTTACGTATGGACTATATCTTTGTTTAGCCATCTCGTGTGTAAGACAGACATATAAAATAAATTTACTGGCGCATCTAAAACTTTAGAATATTATGAAAAAGGGAATCCATTTTCATTGTTTACTTACAAAAAGGCAACTGTCATACGCTATATTCATTACATATAATGTGAAAAATTTCAAGTCTTTTCGGTTTTAATGTTGATTATAACCAGCAGCAATAGTAATTTACTCAATGTTGAAATGAGATATTCTGATAATAGACACTGGATTTTTGCTTTTCGTGAGCTTTAGCCATAATCGTCAACACTTGAAAGAATTCACATTATGCAGAATATATAAAGCATATATGAAGGTTTCCCTTTTGGAAATAAATAACGAAAATGAAAGACATTTATTGCGATATTCAATTTTTTTACATGCACTATTATATATACATTTTTTTGTGCTAATTTTTGCTGATTCACTGACTGCTTTTTTTGATTTTCCGTGGTTTCCATTTTTTGCTGATTCACTGACTGCTTGTTTTTTGCTTCAATTTTTGCACTGCCGCTACTTATTTGCATAGAACATTGAATGTATATATCGCTGGTCACTTTCTAACTAACTGTATCTGCACAAATTATTGAAAAATATTGCACAGACTCTGGTTCTCCACTACTGTTAAAATATCTACACAAACCTAAATGTTAGTCAGACTTTTTAAGAGATACTGTTTTATTAATAGACTGGATATAGAATTTTTCATATTGAAACCTCTTGCACATTCAGTGTGAAAGTCAACTTCCACTTTTGTAGGTAATACTGCATCCAAACTGTCTTTCTACTTCTATTTCTAGTTTAAAGTTATATTTAATACTCCATTTCTGGTTTAAAATCTATATTTTGTATTCTAATTATATATTGCTTTTTCTGTGTGCATTATTTGTTCTTTGTTTTCCTTTGTTTCTTATTGCACTGTAAAAACTGGAGCTACGTCGTCTCGTCTCTCTGTATATCTGTACAGTATATAGCAGAGATGACAATAAAGTTTACTTTGACTTTGACTCTTACTCCATCAGCTGCTATTCTGCTGCTTTTTGTGACTTACGCTTGGACCCCTCTTATTGCCGCTTGCATCTATATTTATTACTATTATATGCAACAGGAGTCCGTTGGATCAGCCTACATTTGATAGCGCTGGCAGTGTGAACTGACGAGGGAGCAAGTGTGTGTGTGTGTGTGTGTGTGTGTGTTTATGGCTAGCAGTCGGATCGTGCGGCTCAATTTAACCTTGGTGTGAGCAGGTGTTGTGAGGGACGAATGTGTGCGATGGCTGTTGGCTGGCACTCCTCCATCGTCCAACACCTTGTGATTACTCAGCTCACACTCTCCCTGCGTGCAGCTGGAGGACGCCACTTACACCAACACCAGCCTCTAATCCTCTGAAGAAAGCCCTTAATGTCACTTAATGAGGCCACTGAAGGTAAAATTAGTCGTGTTTATGCTGACGCCCTGCCGGAAACGGGGTTGGATAGAAAGCTTGTGACGTCATCGGCATGGAGGGATTATTTTTGTCTCCGCATACAGAGCTTTAACTTCCCACTAAAACAATTCATGTCTAATAAAAGATGTCTGTACTTCCAGTAGGGCTGCAACAAATGACTATTTTTGTAATCGAGTAATCTAGCGATTATTTTATCGATTAATCGAGTAATCGGATAAAAAAATCTAATTAAAAATGACATTTGTTATTAGGCTTATTGTAGTGTGAGTAGAAGTTAGTCATATACGTTTTATGTTGCTGTATTCAATTGAAAATAAAGAAACATGAAGTTCAAGGGTCATTTTGAACCAATTTGGCCAATAAAATGAGTTGCTTTTGGCCTTTCTGGACTAGAACTGCACTTCCCACAATCCCCTGTGCACGCCTCGGAGCTGCGTCACAATAAAGGGTTCAGCGCGTTCAGGAACGAACTATGAAAAAAAAAATCGATGGGAAAATCTCAATAAATGTCTGTATTGTGAGTGGAACGCTGGTTGTTGTGGTTATTTATCAGCTAAAATATGCGTTTTGTCTGTAATAAAGGGGATGTTTTGACGGAAACGGAGTTTTTAGCGAGTAACGGCGCTTACAAACACAGCGTGCGTGTTTACATCGCAAAAAATGCCATTTATGCGTTTTTATGCATTACTTCTGTTTTTGTGCACGGAATATCTCTCAAATACGTTCACATACAAAGGGATCTATCCCCGCCTTGATCGCGCCACTGAAAATATTGTGCGTCATTAATAAGCGTCTGTGTGAAACACAAGCGGCGCATGCTGTAGCGATTTAAATGACTTAAACGACGCTTCGATTCTAGAAAAATTGGCTCGACCATTTTTTGTAATCGAATTATTGGAGTTACTCGAATAATCGTTTCAGCTCTAATTTCCAGTTTTCATAAGATCCATATGTGACCCTCCACGGCGAAACCAGTTGCTTGTCGCAACGGAGGTCTCCGAGAAAAACGAGCGTTTATGTTGCGTGGGGTAAAATTTTGGATTTTTTGTTTTTAGTGTTTTGAAACAGTGGAAGGTCTATACTGTACTGTTGTGAATAAATTTGGCTGAAAAACTTACCCTTTCCATCCTAAAAACGTGACTTTCTTGAGGTGAGGAATTCAATTCCAGCAGAATGTTACAAGTTTCTGTTTTTACCGCTCTACTTCAATATTTACGGTAAATCCACTGGTTGACTAGCGTGAAGATATTTCTCCAGAATCCATCTTCGTCTCCCGAGTTCAGTTAACCTAACGCAGGTAGACTATCCGTGTGGCTGTGAATGCAGCATAGGCTACCGTAAATACAAACGTAGCCACGACCGCACCAAGCGTCTGTGAGTGCTACGGCGATAGT
>JAVGVS010001619.1:0-17700 GCA_032718565.1 Distichodus sexfasciatus
AGTTTAAAGGAGGAAGAGATAGAGGGAGGGAGGGAGGGAGGGAGGGAGGAAGAGATGGAAATAGAGAGAGGAGAAGGGAAGGAGTGACAGAGAGAGACTAAAGGAGGAAGAGATAGAGGGAGTGAGAGAGAGATGGATGGAGGGAGAGAGAGATGGAGGGAGGGAGTGACAGAGTCTGAGGGAGGAAGAGATAGAGGAGAGAGAGAGATGGATGGAAGGAGAGAGAGAGGGGTGTGGGAGAGAGAACAAGGGAGGGAGGAAGGGAAGGAGTAAATGAAGGAGGAAGAGATAGAGGGAGTGAGATAGAAGGAGGGAGAGAGAGAAGGGAGGAGGGAGAGGGAGATGGAAGGAGGGAGAGAGAGACGGAAGGAGGGAGAGAGAGACGGAAGGAGGGAGAGAGAGACTGAAGGAGGGAGAGAGAGACTGAAGGAGGGAGAGAGAGACGGAAGGAGGGAGAGAGACTGAAGGAGGGAGAGAGACTGAAGGAGGGAGAGAGAGAAGGAAGGAGGGAGAGAGAGAAGGAAGGAGGGAGAGGGAGACTGAAGGAGGGAGAGAGAGACTGAAGGAGGGAGAGAGAGACTGAAGGAGGGAAAGAGAGAAGGGAGGGAATAATTAAAGGAGGAAGAGATAGAGGGAGAGAAAGCAAGCATAAAAATATGAAATAATGGGCAAAGTGAATGAGGAAAACAGAGGATGCTACGGGAAAAGGAAGAAGGAGGAGGGGAAGAGGGATGTAAAGAGACGAACAAAAAAACAATTCAAATACAGCAAAATTACAGAGAAAGTGGAAGGAGGGAGGGAGATAGAAGAAGGAAGAGTAGAGAAGAACGAGAAAAAGAAACAGAATATGGGAAAAAGGAAGATACAGCAAGAGGGAGGAGGGAAAGAAAGGGAGACACAAGTGAGTTTGGCAGAAAGAAAGAAAGAGAGAAAGGGAGTGAGAGGAAGAGGAAGTGAGTGAAGGTAGGAAGGGCAAAATAAACCGATTTTTTGCAATACACAGCCAGAGGGAGAGTGTTCAGGGAATAAGGAAAGAAGGGTGGGAGGAAGAAAGAGGGAGCAAGCAAAGAAAGAATAAAGAGGGAGCAAGGGAGGCAGAAATAGAGTGAGTGTGGGAGAACGAGAGAGCAGGGACGGAGAGGAAGAGGAAGGTAAAAAAAAAAAGAAATGAGTAAAGGTGGGAATGGAAAAGCAGAAATAGAATAGAGCAAAATTAAACACAGGGAGAGAGAAAGGGAGGAAAGGTGGGAGGAGGGAGAGGTAGGGAGCGAGCAAAGAAGGAGAAATGAGAGCGAAAGGGAGGTGGAAATAAAGGAGAAAGAGAAGACGAGGGAGGTTCAAGAAGTGAGTGAAGGTGGGAATGGGATAGAAACAAAAAAAGAAAAGGAAAAAGGAAAACGGAAAGAGAGAGAGAGAGAGAAGAGAGAGGGAGAGGGAGGGAGGGTTAGAGAAAGAAAAGGTGGGTGAAAGTAGAGAGAGAGAATAAATCTATATGCACACATTATTTTGAACCAGTCGCTTGTCGCAACGGAGGTTTCCGAGAAAAACGAGCGTTTATGTTGCGTGGGGTAAAATGTTGGATTTTTTGTTTTTAGTGTTTTGAAACAGTGGAAGGTCTATACTGTACTGTTGTCAATAAATTTGGCTGAAAAACTTACCCTTTCCATCCTAAAAACGTGACTTTCTTGAGGTGAGGAATTCAATTCCAGCAGAATGTTAAAAGTTTCTGTTTTGACCGCTCTACTCCAATATTTACGGTAAATCCACTGGTTGACTAGCGTGAAGATATTTCTCCAGAATCCATCTCCGTCTCCCGAGTTCAGTTAACCTAACGCAGGTAGGCTATCCGTGTGGCTGTGAATGCAGCGTAGGCTACCGTAAATACAAACGTAGCCGCGACCGCACCGAGCGTCTGTGAGTGCTACGACGATAGTCAACATCAAAGGCGGATTTCTCCGTTTCTCACTTGGTGTGACAGGAGAAACCCGACTCCTTTGAATGTTCATGAAAACATAATAACTCAAATTTGAAAGTTTGTGACAAGCGACTGGTTTTGCTGTGCAGAGTCACATATAAATATATCTAATTATTGGATTATGAAGATGTGTTCCTAGACCTGGATGCAATGAGAAAAATAAATAGAGGAAACACAGAGAGAGAGAGAGAGGGATATGAAAGCACACAGAGTGTCCACCCAGTGCAGAATGCTTTGGGCCGGGAGGAGGAGGAGGAGGAACACAATGGGCTTGTGGGAAGGATAGGGTCCGGTTGGCAGTGCGTGGCACCATGGGCTCTGCACTAGGACACACAGGGACAACAACGCTGGGCAGCGCGGGACACACACACACACCCGTCACAGCCGCTCCGAGTGACGCCAGCACCCCGGAGACATAAAGCAGTCCGGACTACACACACACACACACACACACACACACACACACACACACACACACACACACACACACAAACTAGAGCCTGCACTGCATCTGATATCATTACAATCACCCAGAAGTGTGCGAGTGTCATTAACACAAACACAGAACTGCTGCTGCTGCTGCTGTAACTGGAGTCCCGTGTCGTGAGCTCATCTGAAACACACAGTGATCAGAGCGGGATGCTGCTACTCGAGATTACTCTTAGTACCCAAAAAACCAAGCTTTCCACATGTCCCCACACAGAGGCCAACAACGCTGGATTTAAAACAAACCAAAAAAACACTGATTTGAAAACGGGAGGATTTAAAACTCTAATCCAGATTGAATCTAGTCCATATCAGGTGAAATTGATGTGTCCAGAAACACAAAGAACAAACAAAGATTTTTCCTGTCCATTTCCCATGACTAGATATTTAAGAATCCTAGGATGAGAGTCAATCTGTGGAAATGACATTTAAAATGTGTTGTTTTATTTTAAAAGCGATACTTCATAAAATATTCTTCATAATGTGGCACTCAATGTATCGCCCAGACCTACTACGCACCAAGTTTAAATCCAGAACTAACTAGAGCTGATTCGATTTGATTCTTTTTGTAATGGAGTATTTTTTAATTTTTTCACAAATTAATCGAGTAATTGGATCTTTTTATTTAACAGAAAAAAGACCTTTGTTTTTGGGGCTCATTCTAATGCGTGTGTAGAAGTTAGTTATACAGGACGTCTTGCACTACTCAAACTTATCATAATTTGATGTGTGAATCCTGACACAGTTATGAAATCAGCAGATTTCTGATTTTAAAAAAATCTACTGCGCCTGTAGAAATGATGTAAAATAAAAGTACTGAAACTGCAGACATAACTACTAGAAACAGTAAAAACACGGTGTGTTTTATTGCCGAGTTGCAGAGTTTTTATTATGCATTCTATGGCTTAACATTCTAACACTTCTTATCCATTTGGTATCAATCAGAATATAGAATAAAAGTTCTTTGATGGTGTCGTTGCATCGTTGTGTCGCCGATGTCGTGAATGAGTGAAAAAAATGACAACACAGAAGAATGTCAGATTTGGCGTGAGATTTCTTTCTTGAGCGTGACATTGAGGCAGAATGCGTGACTGTCATGCCGGATGCGTGAGAGCTGGCAACCCTGTTGTTGTGGTTAGTTATCGGCTAAAATATGACTTTTTTCTGTAATGAAGGCGAAGGTTTGACTGAGTAATGGCGCTCACAAACACAGCACACGTGTTTCCTTGTCATTTATGTCGTTTTTACCCATGGTTTTGTGAGTGGAATATCTCACAAATACTTTCACATAAAGAGGAATCAGGTCTCGCCTTGATCACGCCAATGACAATGTTTTGTGTCACTAATAAGCGTCCGTGTGAAACACAAGCGGAGCCAGCTCTAGCCACTGAAGAGAATTAAACAAATTTTTGTTTTTAGAAAAAACTGTCAACCATTTTTAATCATCAAATAAAGCCACTTTAGAACTCGTTCATTTCAGGCTTTCACGCTCCATGTGGCGCAGCTAACCGAGGTTCGGAGTGGAACATGCTGATGAGTGGAAATGTTCTCCCCTTCCTCCGGCCTCAGGCTCTCGCCACCGACTGCTCCTCCGATCGAAACCTCGATATGAAACCGCTCCCAATTAGCTCCCGAACGCGACTAAGCCCCCTCCCCGTCCCGGCGTCCGCCAGCACTGATTCAGCCGGCCTGGCGGGGAAGAGGACGCGAAGGTTAGCCAAGGCTGGTTTCTCTAACGAAGAAAAAGAGGAAACTCTGGCATATTGTTGTTCCATTGAATTAGCCTGCATCTGCTTTTATACCTGCAGGCCAGTTTACAAGGTCGCAATGACACACAGCTTTAGATCAGCTCACATTAGCCACGACTGAGGGGTTGTGTGCTCACTCACACACGCACAAACACACACATATCAACTGCGTATTTATTAAAGCCTAGCCAACACAGAATTTTTCAGTTTGATATTTGACTTTTTCAATAAGGATAATGTATTTTGGCCAATATTCATTTCCAAAAACACATAAGACATATTATCCATCACTTATGTTAGGGTTAGTCCTCACAATCTTCATAAAAGATCAAATTATTGCAGAGCTATAAACAGCACAAACATTTTTAAACTAAAGTACATGTTGGCCTCGTTAGCGAATGTCAGCTCACACATGGGCTGTGTCCCGAGCCACGTACTGCCACACTTAATAGTACACCAGGTAAGATGCGTTTACCATACTTTTCTATGTGGTAGCATGCATCTCAGAAAAGCCGGGGTTGTAGCTTAACGGCTCTCTACGCACTAGGTAGTGCGCATGGAGTGTCTCACACACGACCTCTTTGACTCGGTACACCACATAGTGCGGGAAGTGACTTTTTCTTAAAATGATGTGCACTACGCTGGAAATGCTCTGCCCTGGCTCAACTCTGCTTTCACGCTCGCTTGACTCGGCAGTGTGTTAGAAATGTCAGAACTACTGTGTTCTTTTTGTGCCAAAATTCTGACAACGCAGCGGAACTTTTGTGAGTAAAATACCATGTCGTAACGTGCTTAACTCTGCCTTCTTCATTAATCAGCATCGGCAGACATAAGCATGGAAAACGTCGGATATCGGCATCGTCCAATAATTCCCATAATCGTGCATCTGTAATAAATAGTACAAAACTGGGTAGCCAACAGCACTCTGCCCTCTGGTGGTCAAATTACACACTGACAGCACTCATAACCGTTTCAGCATCCATCTGTGCCTTACCTTTATACTGTATACGTATATACAGTGGTGCCATGACTTACGAGTTTAATTTGTTCCGTGACGGAGCTCGTAACTCAAGTTCACCGTATGTCAAATTAATTTTCCCCATTGAAATAAACTGAAATGTCATTAATCTGTTCCGGACCCCCCCAAAAAACACCACATTTTTTTGGTTACATGTTTTTAAATAAGAAAAATGTGCTTATAAATAATGAATATTGTATAAAAACAATACAATAGAATGTACTGCAATAAACTGGTTTTATTAAGTATAATGTACAGCATTTGCCTTGGAGATCAGACGACTTGAAGATGCTGACGAAGGTGGAGGAGAAAGGCTGAACTGAATAACTGAATCTTACTCGCTGATTTTTGCCCGTTTGGCCACGCTTTCCTCCCTTTCATCTGCAAGGGTTTTCAATAAAAACCTGTCCAGTGTGGTCTGCTTCATCCTCGCTTTCGGCATGTTTCTGAAAGGAGTTAGGCAAGTGTCATTAAATAGCGGCGTCGCACGCCCAGCTGGCTCGTAACCCGAATGTTAGCTCTCAACTCCAAGCAAAAAAACGGCCGAGAGACGCCTTGTATCTCGAAAAACTCGTTAGTTGGGACACTTGTAAGTCAAGAGACAAGAGACACAGAAAGACAAGTTATTAATAATATTAACTCTCACGTTAAAACTCTGACCTTTTCCCTCTCCATTCCTCATGTCTCCCATTCAGATTCTACAGGAAATAAATGCAAAACTAAAATCTTCTTTGTATATTCGCAAATTTTTCCCTAATTTCCACTAATTTTTTCAAGTTTGAGGAACATTTTTGCCACACAGTAAAAAAACAAACATTAAATCCTTTTTCTATTTGTTCATCAAATCCTTTACTTTCAGGATTCGTATAAATGATGGACGTTTGTAAACAGCCTTGTTAGCATTAAGTTCTGCTGCACGCTGAGTCAGCCGCTACGAGAGTCAAATACTGAATCAGTTTCTTCGAGTCACACAACAGTCTAATAACATATAGCAACTAAAACCAGCAGAGCTGAATGCGATGGCTAACGTCACTGATATTTTCACCTCCCTCTCTCTTTCTCATTCTGCGTAATTTGTTTCAGAAACGAGATGCAATTGCAGTATTGATCAGCGCGGGTCGTACTCAACGCGGTATTAGAGTGGGCCAGTCGGGGAGATTACAACACTCACTGCACTGATGGAAAAATGGGACGCGGCCATAGGAGTGAGAGGACGGGGCAGACGAGGCACGCTGGCCTAATACATTAACACACAGAAGGGAGAAAAGCACTTAACACTAGACCTAAACAGAAACTCAACACATCCATCAAGCCAGCACAAACAGTCAGGGCCAGGAAAAGTGTTTTTATTGCATATCATGATCCAACTTGACACGAGTCAGAGTCAGAAACTGCGGCATAAAGTGATGTGGGTGAAAACCCTGTCCAATGTCCAGTCATACTTAACGCTCTCTAACATTACAACGCACATTTGTATAAAGGCAAACATCTGCAGCAGGTGAGCACAAAAAAGATATGAATGCTTATTCTAGATCTGCCTGCTAAAAGTGAGACATTGTACAGTGTGTGATGTACATATGTGACTCTGCACGGCAAAACCAGTCGCTTGTCGCAAATTTTCAAAATTGAGTTATGTTTTCATGAAAGGGTATAAATCAACCTTCAAAACAATACCTATATCGAATGAATGGGACGACATATGACTGAGATATCAACATTCAAAGGAGTCGGGTTTCTCCTGTCACGCCAAGTGAGAAACGGAGAAATCTGCCTTTGAAGTTGTCTATCGCCGTAGCACTCACAGACGCTTGGTGCGGTCGCGGCTACATTTGTATTCACGGTAGCCTACGCTGCATTCACGGCCACACGGATAGCCTACCTGCGTTAGGTTAACTCAACTCGGGAGACGAAGATGGATTCCGGAGAAATATCTTCACGCTAGTCAACCAGTGGATTTACCGTAAATATTGAAGTAGAGCGGTCAAAACAGAAACTTTTAACATTCTGCTGGAATTGAATTCCTCACCTCAAGAAAGTCACGTTTTTAGGATGGAAAGGGTAAGTTTTTCAGCGAAATTTATTCACAACAGTACAGTATAGACCTTCCACTGTTTCAAAACACTAAAAACAAAAAATCCAACATAAACACTTGTTTTTCTCGGAAACCTCCGTTGCGACAAGCGACTGGTTTTGCCGTGGAGGGTTATCATTCCAGGTTATCCAGGTTATTTTCCAGGTTATCATTCATTCTCTGAACCGCTTAATCCCAACTGGGGTCGTGGGGGGACCGGAGCCTATCCCGGGAACTTTTGGGCACAAGGCGGAAAACAACCCTGGGCAGGCGCCAACACACCGCAGGGCACACACACACTCACACGGTCACACACACATTCACACCTTACGGGGCCAATTTAGAGTCGCCAGTTAACCTATAGTGCATGCCTTTGGATTGTGGGAGGGAACCGGAGCACCTGGAAAAACCCACGCGAACACAGGGAGAGCATGCAAACTCCACACAGAAAGACCCCGGGTTTCAATCCCTGTTGTGAGGCGCGGCACTAACGCACTGCCTAACGTGTCACGCAGGCTTTCCAGGTGTTATTTTGTAGAAAGTGGATTTAAGAGTACCAAATAATACACCCCACGCCCGGCATCGGGACAAGCTACCGTCAGCACCAGGGCCAACGACGCTTGTCATCACCAGGGGCAGCTCCTGTTTACAAACATCACCGACCACGTGGAACCGGAGCCCCCGCCCCTAACAACGCATGGCTGGAGCGACATTACCACCTCATTACACTCATTACAGGGAGAATAACGGAAGACGCCGAAGAGCCACGCAGTCACAGTGTCACGCATCATTTAGACGCCTGCTGCACCTTACCTCTAAACCATTTGTCTCTACACTACCTCACCAGAATCACCCACGGAGCGGCCCTGACAACACCAACACCTGCACTATCCCACGACAAACCCCAGCGCACTACAACGGACTCTGACAAGTTTTTCCCTTCACAGACTTCCCTCACAACAGCTACGAGAACAGGAGCCCCTCCGGCTCGTGGTTGAACTTAATCAAAGGTGGGTGTCTTGGCGATTTATTCCACAGGATTCCGCCACACACTGCACGGAAGGATGCGCCGAGTGTGGCAAAGTATTAGATCAACACTCATCAATTGGGGTCTTTCATAAAGACTTGAATTCTCCATTTTGGCAGCACAAAACCTCCTGCTCCAGCCCATTTGGACATTCAAGTGAGTGAAATTCAATCAGAAACTATGGCATGAACAACCCATTGTTCACATTGAATAAGTGGAAGGATGATGGTGGTTGCTCCAGTGATTAGGATACTCTCTGACCGAGAGGCTGTGGGTTCAAACCCTACCTCCAGTATTACCATCACTGGCCCTCTGAGCAGCAGCTGCTCCCAGAGAAAACTGTCCCTGAAATTAGGAAATGGGTCGCTTCGATGTGGATTTGAGCAAATCATGTCTTTCGTAATAAAAAATCAAAGAAAGAAGGCATTTCTGACACAAGGCGAAATCACCATTTTAACCTTAAATGGAACGTAATGAACCTTTCGTCTCAGGAAAAGATAGACAGATGAACAGGAGACACTAATTGGTTTTAAGCTGGAGGGTCACATTTGTTGGTTGTGAACACAGCACAGCACACAGTGCACCACAACAAAATGTGACCTCTGCATTTGACCCATCCGGTGAAGGAGCAGTGGGCAGCTGATGGGCAGCACCCGGGAGCAGTGCTTGGGGAT
Organism: Distichodus sexfasciatus; assembly: GCA_032718565.1. Lineage (NCBI taxonomy): Eukaryota > Metazoa > Chordata > Actinopteri > Characiformes > Distichodontidae > Distichodus > Distichodus sexfasciatus. The sequence continues at coordinate 9,000 of JAVGVS010001619.1, forward strand.
GGTACTTTGCTCATGAGTATCTCAGTGGTAACTTTACCGTGCCTGGATTCAAACCTGCGACCTTCATATCATGGTACGCCATCAACTGCCCCGGAAGGTAACAGCAAACAAAAAGGGAGACACCTTTATTTTATCCCCCAAACGTAGGGACGTCGCCACCAGAGCCTGACGGTGTCCCCGTAATAAGTCCAGTAGGCAGAACGCCACACACCTCACAGCTATGTTGGAAGCCCCAGTGCTGGCCCTCTTCAGCATCAGATGGGGATGAGAAAGAACCCTGATTTACAGAACAGTATAAAACGAGAATGAGCACTCTAATGTGTCCGCTGTAGGACCAGCGTTGGGGAGTAACGGAATACATGTACCTTACGATGAATATTGGTATGAGTAACTGTATTCCGCTATAAAGTTACCGCTTTAAATAGGTGATAATTAGAATACAGTTACTTTGTTGGAAATAAAATGGGATTACACGGGCGTCTTCTTTCCTGCTCTTATATGTTATTAGGTATCCCTCTCTATCCCCTCTCTAATTTTGGTAATTCCACGCACTGCCGGAAACCCAAACAAAACACGCAATAAGAGGCTCTAATGTAAGCAGCCCTGTTAATGTTGGTGGCGCTATGTTTATTAATAATGAACCTGAGCCAGCACAACAGAGCCAGCAGTGCCCGGGCAGGAATGCATTTCTACTACTTCCGAAATTTCCTGTTTGCCTTTAGAGTAAATATATTAATTGTTCAGGGAGATTTAATAACAGCCAATTGGTAGAGAAAAACAAACAAGAATTTGCAGGATGTGATTGCTACATTTGTGTAGTTGTGTATAAAGTATGACGATATATTAAGTAATCCAACAATGCAAAAAATAAAAATCTGTACAAGTGTAACTGACTTGAATTCAGCATTTTAATCTTGTTAAGTAACCATTTTTGGGATTTATTTTCTTGGTAAGACTGAATATTGTTTAGATTATTTGACTTGTTTCAAGAAAATTTATCTTGAGTTATCCTACCTAGGTATTGGCCAACCAATTTTTTGAGCAGTTTTTCTAAAAACAACCTACATTGGTAAAAGGAGTTGTGTTAACTGGTAGACTGTAAGTATATTTTTAATGGTTTCTCAGCAGAGAACTGGATGGTGCGTCAAACTAGGTAATTCTGCTTAATTTGCTGTGCATGCTTAGTCTTTTGAGTATTTTTTTTCTTGTTGTATAAATCTTAGCAAGGCACTTTCTTGCTGTACTTGGCAGATAATTTTGCTGAAGTAAGTATTTCTTTTCCCAAAATAGTAAATTTTTTCTTATTTTTAAAAAGGCATTTTTGGTATGAAAGAGTTCTAATACGCTACTCACATTGAGTAACTTAAATCTGAATACATAAACTACATTTTGGGGCATGTATTCTGTAATCTGTAGGAATACATTTGAAAAGTAACTTTCCCAACACTGTGTAGGACATGTATGAGATATATTCATTGTGTTGTCTGGTTACAACTTTTTAAAAATCTTTGAGGTGAAAAATATTCCAAATGCAAAGCTGGGATTTACATTGTTTGATCCAACGCAGGGATAGAACTGAGCCTCTGGTTCATATAGATACGAGAAAACTCCAGGCCACTGTCATGCTGCAACACTAGACCAGAGCATCTGCAGGCCTTCATTTAGGCAGTAAGCAGATCACAGGACAGCATTTTACCTTTAACGACCACCATCAGCGGCGCACAAAAGGCGTCGTGCATAATCATTTATCTCCGACGTGACGTCTGGAGCCCGGACGAGCGAGACGCGAGGATATCGTAATCCTCTTTCTTGCTATCAAAACATGCACCTCACACACGCTTATTGTAGTGTGTCAGTGTAGGCAGAGGAGATCTCGCACGGCTGCTTGGAGCAACCCACACCTCCCCGAAGACAGAGAGAAAAATAAAACACAGCGTACATTTCAAATCGCCTTTGTGGAGGCACAGCGTCTGAATTTCACAGCGTGTCACAATATGTGGTGCAGTACCGATCGCTCTCCCGGAGACACCTCTGCTCCTTGTTCCTGCTCTCCTTCTCTCTCGTTCTCCCCCAAAGTGCTATTTTCCTTTGCTCATCTGCATCCGTAGACACTGCCGGAGGGAGTCGGGGGCAAGCGCTAACGCTGCAGTCGTTCAGAATAGCAGCCACTTTTAGCAGCCGGGATTATCGGAATGTGCTCTTTCCCGATAAGTGGATTAATATAATATTTCTCCGTTCGACGGCGCGGGGCTGAGACACATCACGGAAACCGCGACTTATGAAGTTAGGCAAGGGGGGCGCCTGGATTAGGGATGAGTGAGAGCGTTACTGTATTCCAGCAGTCGGGAGGACGGGAGGAAGCAAACTGCACTCTGCGGCCCGCTAATTAGCCCTGTGAGAGTAAACTCCACCCCGACCGATAGGCTTCCATCTGTAAACTACCACAAAAAACACATGGCGATCGGAGCTGCTGACAGCGGAAGAGCACTGGTGATATCAATCATGATATCGGCTAACGCTGATTTATACAGTGGCCTGAAATGGAGACGTCCTGTCTAGTCTCTCTGCCTCCGGCCACAGATTTAGTTGCTTTATTTACCTTTAATTCTGCAGGCTGTGGAATCCTCGTGGTCTAGACCTCTATTACTGGGGCACATGCTGCATTAAAATCTCAGCCTTTGGACATTTGCCTAAAATGACCTAATAAAGGGCTATAGGGAACCCTTTTGCGCATGACGGGAATGACGATGCCTTTTGTTTAGTGTGTCGGCGGTGGCACGGAGGCCTGAGCGACTGAAAACTTTTGCTGGTGACCATAACATTGAACTGGTGGTTTTAGGCTCGTCCAGGATTCAAACCCCCGGTGTTATGGAGCTGTGATCAAATCTGTGATCAGCTCTGTGCTGCTGACCAAAAGATTAGGGATTCGAGATCCAAAAGAGCATAAAATCACCTGTTTTTTAGGGGTCCGGCATGTGCCGATTCTTTCTGATTCTTTGGTTTAAGCCAGTCAACTTCCTAATTGGGACTATGGGCTTCACATTCTGAGATTTTGAGCTAATATGTACAATATGTAATCAAACTTTTGCGAACTCCTCTGATTAAGGAGTTCACCCGAGTGAGGTGTCAAATGAATCTGCAGATGAAACTTAGCCTGATACCATAACACAAAGATTTTTTAGGATTTCACGAATGTGTGGCCAAAATTATTGAATAAACTGCAGCAGGACGTGGTTTATTTTGCTTGAACAGCTGTATCTTTGGACTTCTTTCACCCAGCTAGCATCAATGGCACAAATTAAACAACAGTGGGGGCGATAAATGCTAAATGCCTATATCTCGAGAAGTGTAAGTCCGATTTTGCTGAAATTTGGTATGAACAAAACTAAGGTATAGAAAAGGGAACTATACAATGTTGCTATTTGAACAATAGGGGGCGCTAATTATACAATACCGCTATTTGAACAGTAGGAGGTGCTAAAAATGCTACATAAATTAGGGATGCACCGAATATTCGGCCACCGAAAAATTTCGGCCAAAAATGGCCAAAAAATGCATTTTCGGTTTCGGACAGAATTTTTTTTTAACGCGACCGAAACAGTGATGACGCAAGCAACAACCGCAACCTGCACGCGCCAGATTGGATTAGAGTCAACATGTCTGCCGTGTGGGCGCATTTCAATATATCTAAGAAAGACACACGGAAAGCCGTTTGTAAAGCGTGTAATGCCGAAATTTCTAGAGGGGGTGCGTCCACAAAGACTTTCTCAACATCGGGATTAATTTATCATATAAAATCAAAACATCCCGATCACCATGCAGAGTATGAAGCACAGAAGAGGCAAGACCCTTCGAGCACACCCACTCCGTCTGTGGCGGACGTTTTTGAAAAGGCAGGAAAGTTTTCATTTTAGTGTTTTAATACACAATTTTGTTATAGGCCTACAGAGAATGTTATATCTTTCAACACTTTTTAAAGCACTTGTTCTGAACGCATTTTGTTCATGCACTTCGTTCAGAATATTAAAATGCACTTGAATTCACTTGTTTTATGAAGATCTTTAATTGTATAATATTTCAGCTATCTTGCTTTTAGGCTATTCATGAGTGGGGCCAAGTAAAATATTTTATTTCAATTTTTATTTTATATTGTGCATTGTTTGAATGCTAAATAAATATTTTCATAGTTTTGTAACAGATTTATTCTTTGCCATGAATATTAATTTATGCAATTGCAATGCTTGACTTTAGTGAGGTAAGTACACACAGTCCCAGCCATAACGGCAATATTACAAAAATTGGTATAATAATTTCTTTCAGTGTTTTGGTTTCAGTTTCGGCTTTCGGCCAAGTGTTTCCTCATTTTCGGTTTTCGGTTTCGGGCAAAAAAAAAATCATTTCGGTGCATCCCTAACATAAACTTATGCAGTCTGATTCACAGACTCCTTTCTTCAACGCTTACTGCATCAGCTGCTTTTGTGCTGCGATTTGCGACTTTTTTTTTTGGACACTGCTCGTTGCCGCTTGTGTCTATATTGTTCACTGAAATTTCCAGTCCACTTTCATGGACACAGTAATACCCTTTGTTTATTGTGGTGGAGGTGTAGCCTAAGTGACAAACTCTGTGTTGGTGATCATAAGACTTGGGGGGAGTTCAAATCCCAGTAGACGTTAAGTGTTGTTATCATGAGCTCAGCGTTACTTTTATTAGTTTTGTTACTTTTATGAAACTTTTATTAATATTTTTAAAACGATAGCGGGGGGGCGGGGGGTTGGTTGACCTTTTGACCTTTACATTTTCATTAATATCTTTAAAACAGAAGCAGCACAAACGGCAATTTTAGCAGCAAAACGTAGCACAGTTGATTGACACCAATTTTGTTTGATTTCATTAATGTGGGGGGGCTGGTTGACCTCGGATGACCTCTAGAAACTTTTATTAATATTTTAAAAATGATAGCGGCACAAAACGAATTTTTTGCAGCACAAACCAGCACAAATGTAGCACAAACTTCACTCACATTTGGATTTAGGCTCTTCCAGGATTCGAACCCCCAGTTTTATGGCGCAGTGGTCTAAAATAACAAACTCCACATTGGTGACAGTACGATGGGGTGTTCAAATCCTAGAAGAGCCCCCTAGGCAAGACCCTTAACCCCGAGTTGCCCCAGGGAGAGTGTCTCTGTAAGTCACTCTGGATATGAGCATCTGCCAAATGCCATAAATATAAATGTACAGATTATGGTGATACAGAGTGAGTAAAGCAGCCAGACGTGCAGAAACAGCATCAGTACTGAGGTCTAGCTCACAGCGTTGAGCGTGAATACTGCTGAATAGCCTTCCACTGTGTTACATAACAAAAATAAAGTTTCTGCAAAGACTTTCTGAAAGCAAGGACACAAACACCACGCACTACCTTGAATTGCCTGTGCATGAATGGACACCTGAGAGGACGAAGCAAAAAAAAAAAAAAAAAAAAAGTCAGGGAACTTTAAGTATACACCGTGTGTGTTAAATAACAACACACACACAAACACACCTACAAGTTAAAGGCTAGGGCTGCTACTTGGCCTTTTCAGTATCCGATGTAGACGAGGGAGCACATTGATTCACAGGAGAGTGATTTAAAGTAAACAGGGAGGACGGTCTGCAAACTAATGCAGCACGTACAGGAGAGATCTGCTGTAAGAGATTCACCCAAACTGATGTTTACCCCCACAACGCAATTTGGCTTGTCCTTTTTGGGCCATAGTACTATTGATTTCTGATTTTTAAAACGGCATTTATTGAATACACCAAAGCACAGCTGCAAACGCTGCACCACAACACGTGAGCACCTCCTCAACCTTACGGTGGGCAATTCTAGTCATGGAGGGGCTACATCTGACCTTGTGAGTTTACTTCTAGTGGTGATTATCTACCCCAGACAAGGTGGAAATGATCTGAAGTAAAAATATGGTGGAAGTCCTGGTGGATATGTGCCCCTTAGAGCCAGAATTGCCCACCCTTATCCTAACTATCAGTTATCCTAACTTGCACTTTCCTTGACAGATGATTTTAAGTTGTTATGGCATTAAACATATGTGCAGCTCAGTAGTTGTTCTATTTAATGTCTCTAGCCTCTGATTGGAAAATAACTTGACTAAAATGTTATGCTTGGCTCTCGTTACATAGAAGAGTTTTGGTTTAGTTTATATCCATATACATGTACCTAATCATTTTACCAACCAAATGAATAAATATTTCAGGTGTGTGTAATCTTGATCATTCAGTTGTCAAAAGGGCAGGGTAAATATTAGAAATGTACAGTACTGTGCAAAAGTTTTAGGCAGGTGTGAAAAAATGCTGTAAACAAAGAATGCCTTCAAAAATGGAAGTGTTAATCATTTATTCTCATCAATCAACAAAATGCAGTGAATGAACAAAAGAGAAATCGAAATCAAATCAATATTTGGTGTGACCACCCTTTGCCTTCAAAACAGCATCAATTCTTCTAGGTTCACTTGCACACAGTTTTTGAAGGAACTCGGCTGGTAGGTTGTTCCAAACATCTTGGAGAACTAACCACAGATCTATAATCCTATAATCCTACAAAATAATATAATGACTATAATCCTACAAAATAATATAATGACTAGAATCCTACAGAATCCCTGACTTTGTGCAAGTGTACCTATAAGAATTGATGCTGGTTTGAAGGCAAAAGGTAGTAACACCAAATATTGATTTGATTTAGATTTTTCTTTTGTTCGCTCACTTTGCATTTTGTAAATTGATAAAAAATAAACAATAATTATTTATATTTCTGAAAGCATTCTTTGTTTACAGCATTTTTTCACACCCGCCTAAAACTTTTGCACAGTACTGTGTATGCAATTTTTTGATGCTAATAACCCACTCGGGGCGGCTGGTAGCGTAATGGCCCTGTGATCGGAGGGTCACCGGTTCAAGTACTAGAAAAGTAAATGTGCCACTGAGGTACTCATGAGCAAGGTACCGTTCCCAAGCACTGCTCTCCAGGAGCTGCACTCCAGCTGTCCACTGCCCTTTCACAGAAGGGTCAAATCGAGAGGTCACATTTTGTTGTGGTGCGCTGTGCTGTGGTGTGTTCACAATGACAAATTATAGTTAGATTTGTCTTAGCTGGGGATAAACCAGTCATTTGCCACCTCTGTTTACTGGTTACATATTTTTGTATCAAAATTTCATAGTAAGTCATCATAGTGTATTAACAAAAACGTTAACGCATTATATACTATTCTTTATACTTGTCTTTGTCACAATTTGAGAACATTGCTTAATATAATTGGAGTAAAAAGGGAATAACGAGGTAGTGAGTAGTTTAGGTAAAACTTAAATTAAAAGACTTCTCGGCATTGGCAGCTTCACAGTATGCATTTGTTATAGAATGTTTTTGTTGTTGTTTACTTGCATTTTCTCCAAATTAATTTGAAAGAAGCGAGACAGCGAGTTCTGTTCTGTAATGTGGGCATCACGTGTTCTCCATCTGCTGCCTCATCTACCAGCTCTGTTGTCCAACTGCTACATTTTCAAACAGTAGGCAATGCAGTACACAATAATGTGTGTGTGTGTGTGTGTGTGTGTGTGTGCGTGTATGTTTAACTGGTCAGCTTACACTCAGCCCACAGGCACACCTACACCTGCCTCCACACACACCTGCACAGAAAGCTGATCCAACACTTATTTTCCTGTGAACGAACATAAGCACGCCCTCTTCATCACGAGTGGCTTGGCAACCCGCAGCGCTGCAGCGCCAGCCGTGTAAATTTGGACTGCGGAGCCAAAAAACCATCGCTGCTTAAAATTTAAATGATGCACCCCAACCTCAAAGTTGGACGGTCAGTTTTATTCATTTGCAAACAACTTGCTCTGCACACATGCTCGCGTCCAGAAAGCAGAGACGCGCACGGCCCGCTTCCAAACCCAAACACTCCGTCACAGATAATGTTCAGTTCACACACAGATGGTTTTGATGGTTTCGGTGGCTTTGAAACTGCTGTCGTCCGTATCTGCCAAAATTAATTGCTATCTAGGGGGAATTTCCTAAGAAGTTGTACACTGATCCTACGTTTGGGTGTGTGCCGGCGTGTTCAACGAGCTGCTTGCACACCGCATCAGTGACGTCCTTCTGAGAATCCAACAGCATCTCCACTTCACACACACCACTGATGCTGCCCAAATGCTGGTGGTGGAATATCTACGAACCAAGAGGTTGCAGGTTCAAATCCCGCTCTATTCTACTGCTGGAACTACCACCACTGGGCTCCTGAGCAAGACCTTTAACCTCAAAGTTGTGACTGTACCCTGTACCCCGATGCATGGCTTTCTGATGAATGCAATTAATTAAAATATATAAAAATGGGGCAGTTGACAGCATAACGGTTAGGGAGTTGGGCCTGTAATCGGAGTGTCGCTGGTTCAAGTCTCTGACCGGTAAAGTTACCACTGAGGTACTCATGGATGCCATCCTTGTGCTCTGCCAAAAAGCCCAATGGGTCAAATGCAGGTCAGATTCTGTTGTAGTGCTGTGTGTCGTGCCGTGTTCAAAACGACAAATAATTAAGCAGGACGTACGTTTAAAGTCACACTTTGACTCCAGACTAACACTGCTTTAAACCCACTTTCATTTTCAACTCATCCACTTCTAATATTACTAAGCAGTAGAACTGCTGCACATAAT
>JAVGVS010001620.1:0-17687 GCA_032718565.1 Distichodus sexfasciatus
AGGGATCTAGGACTTACGTAGGTGGTTTTGGTCTCGGCGTCCCAGCAGTCGCACGCATAGTGAGCCATCTCGTTGTCCATGTGCTGGCGAAAGCGGAGCTTATCTTTGGCCACACCAACTTTGATCAGGTAGAGATAAATCCTACCAATGAAGTAGCCCAGGATCGAGTTGTTGATAACACCCTACAAACGCAGACAGAAACGCTCTTATTAGACCTTATTAGACCTGAAGATACAAAACACTCAAACAAAACAACACGGGTCTACCAAGATGCTTTTTCAGGGCTGATTACTGAAATCACTGTAAAAATGAAAATTGGTGTCAACTAGAGCTGGGCGACATGAACAAAAACATTATCACGATATTTTTTGGTATATTGATCAATTCCGATAACCAGGGTTTATACAGAGATTCTTAAGTTGAATTTACTACCTTTTTACGACTTTTTTTACTACCTTCACAATATTTTTTTTTACTACCAGCACGACTTCAAGCTTCAACTGTAGCAGCATAAAAAGTGAAGTAAAGTGACGAGTAAAGTAAAGAAATATATTTCCAAAACGAATTAATAACATATTTCCTCACAATCTAATGAGGTAATTATAACTTAACTTCAACACTGGACACAAAAATCAAATAGAGAGAGAGAGAGAGAGAGAGAGAGACAGACAGACAAGACAGACAGATAGACAGATAGATAGATAGATAGATAGATAGAGAACCAGAGAGAGAGAGAGAACGAGAGAGAGAGAGAGAGAGAACGAGAGAGAACAACCAACCAATGGAATTAACAACAGGCAGACATACAAGTTGCTAATTAAAATTACAGTTAGACAGCAACCCGCCAACAAACTGCCAAAACCTACCCCATTGCAAACCGCGCGTGCAGAAATCTCACTCGAGCAAAAAAGCTGCTCGTCGGTAATCTACTGTGCGCGCGAGGACATTCAACACATCGAGAGGAAAAAAGACATTCGCGAGAGGAAAAATACAGTTTGCGCGCAATATTATCACAACTGTGCACTCGATTCTTAATTTTGTGCTCTCAAGTTTCACATTTACGTTTCACATTCAACGAGAATTTTTTGCGGCAAGCGATTTTGCGCGCTGTACTTTTGGCATTGATGTGACGCCGTACAAGGAAACCAAATTGATTCAACGTGCGCACGCAAGGTACATGTGACATCATTCCTATCACTCAGGTCCTACTACATAAAAATTAATTCACGCAAGTTTAGTAATTTAAGGAGATAGGCCTGCACCTAAGTTACACAAATTGAAAACCGCATAGGCCCAGTTGAATGGGGGTTCGAAAATTTACTACCTCGTCAGATGACGTGTACTACTTTTTACTGGCCGTAATTTGGCCTAATTTAATTTACTACCTTTTACAACCTTTTACAACCCCGCGGCAACCCTGATAACTATCACGATATATTGTCATATTGTGGGGGGGGTTTGGATTCTTATACAGACTAAATTAACAAGGTAAAATAATCAAACAATATTAAACAAATCATTTTCAACAAATTTCTACTTAAAGTGCTCTGAGCACTGCGGCAAAAAAAACTTTTCTTTCCGCTGAAGGCGCTTAGCAGTCGTAGGATTTGTTTAAAAATGGCCACTGCCAAAGAATGGCAAAAGAGAGCCGTCAACACCTCATTTCCAGAGCGCTTTCTCAGTGCTTGTTGTTGCTAAGTTACAAAAAGCCTCATCGGGTGCTTTCACATTACTATTTTATTATTTTTTTCTCAGGTGGACGTAGTGAAGGCAGGACGCACTTGTTATCAAAGCGGCCGCCGTAACTATAAAGCGCTGCGGGAAACCCTGCATTTTCATCGCCTTATTCACTCACCGCAGCGTCCTGGTTGTCTGACATATTTTCTTGGAGCCGAAATATACTTCCACTACGTGACGGATGCGCTTGTGAACGCTGCTGCTACGCCAAGCAGTGTACCGACTATACTTGCACACATACTTTTTGTTAATCTTGAGGACTCCAACACATGGCAGTGTACACCATATAAAACGTCCAGTCCGCCGTTAAGTGACAGAAGAATAGAAACAAGTAGAACGCGGCAGTGCGAGAAAACATTTTGCTGTGAAATGAAGGAAAAAATATAAAAATTATGAGCATTCGGATGTTTCAAAGGCAGACATCCCAAGTCTCCTGGAAGTTCGAGTTGAGAGACCCCTTCGACTGATTGGCTAGAGGAGCAGCTGTCAATTCAGACTAGTTGACCAATGGTGACACTGAAGCCCGCCCTAATTTACATCAAACTCTGACGGCAAAGTTTTGAAACGCAAGCGCAAAACGTGAGAACGTGAGCAAAAGGGAAAGGAGCATAAGCACACAAAAAAAATAAAATATGAGCGGAAAACCTGATTTTGTTTGTGGACTCGAAAAATGCTGAATTCGTGTTTCAGTTTTGTGCAATATCATTTGTAATGGGTTTACATTTTGAATTTGCGCTTATTATTTTTCGACCCGTGACCGCGTTGTTTGTTTCTCTAAATAACTTTGCATCTATTTTTCGTTTTTGTGCGTTATAATTTTACAAGTCTTTTAATTTTTTTTATTTACGCTTATTATTTTTCGATCTGTTACCGCAATACTTTTGACGGAAATTTGATCCCATATGGGGTGCCTGCAAAGATGAAAAAAGACGGTGAAACCGTTCAGCCGTGTTGATGGTAAACAACGATGCTGACGTCACGTGGCTAAACTTGAACATACAGCCGCTCCAATTACTGCTGGTACTGCAACTCTCGTAAACTTATGACGACATGCTCAGCGGAAGCTTCAAGCCGTGATGCGTGCGCATAAGCACTCTGAACGTTAAGTGTATCTCGGCACGCGACCACTTCGCTAATGTTTACCACGCGGCTTCTTCGTGTGCTATGGGCAAATTTGCATCATTGGGCGCGATTGGCTGGTGTGCTGACGTGATGCCAAGCTACGTGACTGGCCAAAGATACTGTCTATCTCAAGGAGCTGTCGCATAGCGGACAAACAAGTGTGATCAAATTTTATAGCTTACGTTTATCATCGTTATTGTCATCACATTTTTCTCGATAAAATATCGAGATCGTTTTATCGCCCAGCACTAATCACAGGGTTTATGCAGGAATCCCAGAGTCGAATTTACTACCTTTTACTACCTTTTTTACTACCTCACGATGCTGGTGATAAATATTGGAATTGTGTTTCTGCTGCTTCCTCACCTGTTCCACCGCATCCCCCAGCCTCATGAGCTGAGCCGACTGGCCGCTGGTCTGCGCTTTGGACGAGTAAAGCAGAATCTCCAGGTCAGCAACGCTGGAGAACTTGGAATGAACCTTTTCATTCGGGTCAACAAAGTGCTCGATCTCAGCCATCGTAAACTCCCTACAAACAAAAGAAATCATGGATGTAGACCTTTCTTATTAGACCACCTCATAGAACACTCAATCAAAACACCACCACCCACGTTGGCGAGCTAGAACATGTTAAATTAAAAAAGATTACTCTGGGGTAGGACAATAAAACCTCAAAACTGTAACAGAATTATTCAATTTCACCTAAGGCTTGTTTGTTAGGGCCTTGGGCCAGTTATCTGTACAGTAAAGCTGCTCTGTGACAATGTTTGCTGAAAAAGGTGCTACATAAATAAATTAATTTAAGAAATTGTGTGATTATTATATTTATAATTTAGAAAAAAAGTCTCTATGAACAAGAAAAAATGTTTGGTGCATTTTATGGTGTAACTCAGGGCTGTAAACTCAAATACACAGTGGGCCAAACTTAAAAACTTGGACAAAGTCGCGGGCCCGCCTTGATATTTATTGAAAAAATGTCTACAATCGAGCAAGTTTTTCCTTCTCTTCACATACAGTACAACGATGAACCTTTTCATATGGAAACAAACTCAGGTTTTGCTTAAACATTGAATTTGGAACAAGCAAAGGGTAATACTATAAACACATATGAAATCAAATGTCAAAATAAAAGAGGGGGCGCTTGTGGGTCGTGACTGACGCGCCAACGCACCAGCAGAGCATTCTGGGATTTGTAGTAATAGCGGTGCACGTCTACCTGCGGGCCAGTTCTAGTAGATATTTGGTATAAGCTCGCAGGCCAAATATAATTACATGGGGCTGAGTTTGACAACTACAGTGTCACTTATCACAATCCATAAATATAGTTAGCTCATGTTTTTCAAATCTCACCTGACTCGAATGAGGCCAGAACGTGGAGAGATCTCGTTCCTGAAGGACTTTCCGATTTGAGCTACAGCAAAAGGCAGCCTGCCCTGGCTGTCCTCCCAAAGCCACTTGAAGTTCAGAAAGATTCCCTGAGCTGTCTCGGGCCTCAGGTAGCTACAAAGAATTAAACAGTTATAAAAGAACATTTGAGTATATGGATGAACACCTGGATTTCAACCAGTAAAAAACGTTAACTAGTAAAACGTTTTCAGTAAAAGAACATTTACACTTTAATTTAACCAGTAAAACAAATCTAGTTCCTCTCTCTCACCCTGGCATGTTCCCTCCAGGTCCGATGGAGGTCTGGAACATCAGATTAAAGGAGACGGGCGGCCTGAGGTCATTTCCTGTGCTGGGCGACTTCACGTTGTACTGCACAAACAGATCGGCCAGCTCCTCCTGAGTGTAGTTGTCCATCTGTAATGCAAAAACCCCATACATTTGATTAGAGGCCCATTCCGGACACAACATGATTCAACACTAGGGGGTGTAACTACACAATACACAAGAACGAAACGAGACGAGATTTTAACACTATTTAAAAGTAAACATTAATGATGAAACATGTGACTGGAATATGGAACCACAAAATGCAAACCTTATTTAGACGTTAATAATTTATGCCAGATGGAAACTATTAAAATGATCTATAATTCTATAGTTGATTCACCATGCCTACTGTTTTGAGGCATTTATTAAACAGTACAACATAAAAATAATGACTGTTAACTTTGAACTACTCCTGTTAACCAATGTCATTGATCAAATAGGAACAAAAAATTTATTCCACACTCCAACCTGACATGACAAAGTGCTAAATATAAAATCTATCACCTGAGTGATCACCGCCTCCATCTCCCCCTTTTTCTCTGCTGTGCACTTCTTGTCACTCATAAGCTTCTGGAGATGAGCTGCAACAGAAAATCACTGTGAAATCACTTTAAAACTACAGGAAAATAACTTGCTGGTAGAATTAAACAACACAGAAAACAGTTTCTTATAACTGTCAAATTCCAGGAACCGTTTTTACAACAAAACAACCAACAAAGTTGTGAGTGCTGGGATTAAACACATCGTCCACATCCTTCAACTGGTCTCAAACACCAGCCCACCCTGACCACTGGCCTGAGTCCAGCAGTTAGTGACTGTGTCCTAGGAAAGCTCTGCTGTGATTCTTACAGATCCCTGTAGCCTCAGGCAAGAACTTAAACCGCTCACTCAGGCAATTACACAAGAATACAGCTTTTTAACTGCAGTCTTAGATCTCCAAACGTGGCTCTTATGGATAAGGTTGAGCATTAATTACTGAGAGCAAATTGATGAGGAAATATAAAAGACAAATGATAAAACATGACATATACACTGTTGTCCATACAACCTCTTGTCCATAACTCTGATTTCCAAAATCCTTCCACTATTGCATTCAGAATTAAAACAGCAAAAAGTATTTTATTGCCAACCACATATCAAATGTGTTACTATAATCTGAAGTGGTGTTTGATTGATGTATGGGACGGCCTGGAGCAAACCGTCACTGACAACACGATCAGCTTTGGCATTTTAAGTTAAGTGAGTGATTATTTGATATTATAAACACAGCACAGCAGCCAGTTGGTAGCGTAACGGGAAGGTCGCAGATTCAATAAAGGTACCACTGAGGCAGTCATGAGCAAGGCACTGATCACATTCACTGATTGATACAGAGGTCACATCTCGTTATGGTGCATTGTGTGCTATGCTGTGGTGTTTCACTTTCACTTTCAATTCCCCTGATGCCATTTTGTGCTTGTGCTTGTGTAATTTGAACATTGTGTATAATATGTAATTCCAAAAACAGATCATTGTTGTTGAAGCGAGCCATAATTTGACATTGTATTGTTCACTGTAAAAATTATGTATTGTTAATACACATACATATTGTTTTTGATTGTCATTTTGAACACAACAGTGAAACATTTTTGAATCTGTCAACATTTCCAACAAAGTTGAGTCACGTCGTCTCGTCTCTCTGTATACTTGTACAGTATATAGCAGAGATGAGAATAAAGTTTCCTTTGATTTTGATATAGCTCACTTTTCAAGCGTACAGACGTCCCCCACAGCGCATTAAGCATCAACGTGAACAACTCATTCTGTAGGTCTGTTGTCATTAGGCTTGTATTATGTGTAGATAAAAACTCAACTGTAACATCAGTACACAGTGGGAGAGAAATACACAAGCTTACCTTTCAAAAGGTGATCAGCACGGAAGCACTCCCCGTTCTTCACATCCTTTACCATATAATCTGCAAACTTGTCCACATGCCCAGATGTCCTGAAGGTAAACAAGCACATAAAGAATACTTTCCTCTGAGACAAAGACAAAATTCATCGCTTTTACTAAAACACTCAGTGTTGAAAAAAATCTCATGACCCTACTGATAAAATTAAGCTTTTAAAGAAATCTCATGAGTCAGGAGTCTGTGGCTGTACATGTGGCTGTGCAGTTTTAAACAGCAAAGATTAGATGCTGCTTCATATCCAGGCCTGAATACAGACATTTCCACTCAACTTGGGACTGGGTGTGGTTTCCAAAAATACACACCTCAGACTTTCAGCAGATCTACATGACCTCAGTTTAGCATGAATAGTAGACTGTGACCAACATGGAGCAAAGTATCTTTGTCTCTCTTTGTTGTTATTGTCTCTCGTTCTAGTTTCAAGTTTTACATTTATATTGTACTTCCAGTTTAAAGTGTATATTTTATATTCTATTAATATTTTTTATTGTGTCTTATTTGGTTCTTGTACCTTGTTCTTTGTTGTTTGCACTGTTAAAACTGGAGCTATGTCATCTCATCTCTCTGTATACTTGTACAATACATAGCAGAGATGACGATTAAGTTTACTTTGACTTTGATAATGGTTCATTTTAATGTTGTTTCAATCCAAAAAATGTCATTTTAATTACGCTGAGTGATGCTTTCAATCATCATGACAAAGTGTTTGAGTGTTGTTGAAGATGAAAACTCAATTTTTTGGCTCACTCTTTGCAGAGTCACATAGCAACACACATGGTAGTATGTGTTTAAGGGAATGAAAGATTAACACAAACTGGGGAAAGTATTAACACAATTTAATTTTGAGTATTAAAAATAACTTTAACTGTGGTGGACAAATTACGTCAGTTAGAGATTCTGGTTTTGATAAGTTGCCCAGCCCTAAGTTCTGTGTTTAACCCACCACAGCTTGTTTAACACCAAAACTAATGTAACATCATCTACAAGACACTCACTTGAGGACAGCTTCCGGGGTAAGAATGGTGCAATCGATCTCCAGAATCTGCTCCTCCTGGATGAAGTGCTGCCACCAAACCTGCAGGATGTTGTTCTTCAGAGCACAGCCAACTGGCCCGAAATCATACAGCCCACGGACACCTGACACACACAACAATCAGCTATGAATGTTAACACAAGCCCGCAAACATACTCAACTATTACTGCAGAGATGGTGGCATTATTCCAAAGTCCAGGTTTTTAGCTTATCTTCGTTAAAATTACAAAATGTTAGGCTTGCCTAGAGCTGAGCGATACCAAATCAAATCAATATCACCATTAATGAAACATTTTACCTTGATTATGATTAATGAAGAATTATTTTGTTTGTTTTTGCCCTCAGAGTTCACTGACAAGGTTTGCACTGTAAATATGCTCAACCATTAAAGCTGGGACAGTACATTAACACACACTTTAGAAAATATAAACAGATATGTAAAAATAATTTCAATAATCGTCATGGGCAAGATTATGTCGACTAGAGAACCTGAATGTATCGATGAATTGTTTAGCTTTGGACTTGCTAACATGTCATAAAGACAAGAAATTGTCACTTATATAAACCTCAAATCATGGTCAACTAAGTTACAGACAAAAATATTGACAGCAATTTCCTTACCCCCATAGATGGAAAAAGCCTGATCATAAAAGAAGCGCCTCTTTAATGTGTCCTCCATCTTGGTTCTGTCCACTAGACCATCTTTGGGCTGCAGAGCAAGTTCCTGTAAGGAAACAAAAAGGAACAGTAAAAGTATTTGTCATTGTGATCACACCACAGTGCAGCACTAAAATGTGACGTGTGCATTTGACCCATCCAGGTAGGGGCAGTGGGCAGCTGGCGTTTTCCAGACTCAAGACCAAGGTATGACCTGTATAATTATGCAAGATTGAATAATTAAGATTTATGAAGACTGAAATTTTTACCTTGGCCTCAAGGATCCTCTTCCGAGCTTTTAATTCCGCCACAGCTTTATTGATATCCACCTCAGGCGCATTTTCAGCTTTCATTTTGCGCACCAGCTCACCCTACACACAATAATCCAATAATCATCAGCACTGTTTAGTCTTTTTTTTTCAACCTGAACTGGAAACCAGTTTTCCTCCACAGCTATATTCAATATAATTTATACTTTCAGAGCTTGCAGTTAATTATATAATAGAAAAAAAGCAATAAAACCATTTACATTTACTCTGACTTTGAAAGTAAATTGGTTCAGCCCTTTAACCTCAGTCATCACTGATCTTTCAGGGATACTTTTAGTTACAGGAAAGATTAAGATCAGGGGCGAAGTCAGGTTTGCCTGGGGAGGTGTTCTCTACCTTCATAATAAAACTATTCACATATTAACAAAGTGTTTATATTAACATAAGTGTTATCAAGCTACTTATATATTATTGGAGACACAAACTGGAAACCTCCAGCCAATCTGTAAGAAACAAGTATGGTTTATTTAAAAAAAAAAAACTCTTTTCTCGCTGTGGACCTGAGAAAGTCTCAATGTGGAACAAACTCTTAGAACGGATCCCGTTAATCTTCAACTCCTGGACTCAGAGACGATTTCAAATTGAAATGTTCGAATTCTAGTTTAATTAATTTTGTTAAAAATCAGGTGTCTGCATTTCTATTACTGTTCGGAATCTGTCCACAGCAACATACTTTTTAATCAAAAGATTTCTGTCGAGCTCAATTATGATGGCCATGATTATTTGAGTCTATAATTTATAAGTGTTTTGAGGAAGGTGAAAGTAAAAATGATTTCACCACCTTCTGATCTAATGTGCCCTTGTTGAGTTGAAGGGCTAGATGTCATATGTGTATATATATATATATACATATATGTGTGTGTACATACATACATACATATACATACATATATATAAGAGATGTAGCCGATAACAGGCTCGAACAGCTGGTATCGGTGTCATTAGGTCGTTCTATTGAGCCGATCTGTAAATGCGTGCACGCTCAGTTCGTTATGCATGGGAAGTGGCACTGCAGTAAAGTAGAGCTGACTGTTCCAATAACTCGAATAATTCTATTACAAAATATAACTGCAAGCAGTTATTACGGGGGCCATGCAGTTTGCAGCTTTATCAGTTTTTTATGAATTGAAGTACACATATGTTGAGATTTGATATCTTTCATCTTTTTTCTACGTATTTACGGTTCAAAACTTATTCGGCTAACTTTAAAACAGTTTATAATGCGCCAATAAGTGGGATATCAACTTTGAAGTGAAGCTTTGCAGTCATATAAAGAAATACCTGAAAATGTGCTTAATAATTACTATAAGAGAATGTCTAAAAACTGTAAATTATAGTAAAGTTTCCTTATTCAAACATATGTCTTGCTGAATTTGTTTCAAAGTATTGATTTGCATAATATAGCCACAGTGTTGGGGAGTAACGGAATACATGTACCGGCGTTACGTATTTAGAATACAAAATATGAGTAACTGTATTCCGTTACAGTTACCGTTTAAACAGGTGGTAATTAGACTACAGTTACTTTGTTGAAATAACTGGCGGTCTTACACGGCGGTCTTTTTCCTGTTTCATATGTTAGGCTGTCCCCTCTCTATCCCCTCTATAATTCTGGTAATTCCACGCATTGCCGCGAGACGCACCCCCGACGCGGGCGCGCGCATTTGATGACTTCCGCCTTTATACGAACTACTTGTGTAAGGGTTTTTTTTTGTTGTTTAAGAATATGAGTAATTTTGCCCTCATCTTATTGGTGTTAACAGAGTGTAGGAACAAATTTCGTGACTCTGCGTTAACAGAGTGTAGGAACGAATTGGAGTTTATGGACAGTAGTTCGTATAAAGGCGGAAGTCATCAAATGCGCGCACCCGCGTCGGGGATGCTTCTCGCGGCAAGGGTGCCGATTTAGGCACGACACCTGTCACCCAAACAGACACGCAATAAGAGGCTCTAATGTAAGCGTCCTGTTAATGTTGGTGGCGTCAGTTACACAATGGACCCGGAGCCAGCACAACAGAACCAGCAGTGCCCGGCCAGGAGTGCATTTCTTACTTGGAAATTTCGTCTTTCTTCCTCTACCTATATTGTCTATTTAGGGAGATTTGGTCTTAATAATTACTATTATTTAGTAATTATTCAAATAATTCAAATAATACCAGTTACATGCAAATTGGATAAAAATCCAGGATCTAGTTGACTAGTTATGCCGATTAAAGAAAAATCCAATATAGGAAAAATAGATACGAGGGTTTATTAAGATTTGTCTTGACCTAAGAAATAAGATAATATATGACTTTTAAGAATCGGAGCTACGATTCAAAAGTTATTACAGAAAACGCATAATAGCTTATTAGCGCCACCACGTGGTAGAGATCCAGAAAAAAAAATTGGCACAATAACAATAGGAATGGTCGAGGCAATTTTTCTAGAATCGAAGCTTCGTTTAATTCATTTTACTAACTAGAGCATACAAGACCTGATCCCTCTGTATGTGAAAGTATTTGTGAGATGTTCCGTGCACTAAAACAGAAGTAAACGCATGAAACGCATAAATGACATTTTCGCGACGTTAAGACGCGCGTGCATGAGCGCCGTAACGATTTTCCATCGTTTATTCTGGAACGCGCGCCCCGGAGCCGCGTCACAATGAAGCCTTGGGCGCGCGTTCCGGAATAAACGATGAAAAATTGTTTTAGCGAGTAACGGGGTTCATGCGCGCAGTCATTAACACAGTGCGTGTGTTTACATCGAGAAAATGTTATTTATGCGTTTTTATGCATTTACTTCTGTTTTAGTGCACGGAAGAGGATTGTGGGAAATGTAGGTCTCTGCAAAAGCAGCTCATTTTATAGGCCAAATTGGTTAAAAATGACGAACTTAAGTATTTCATTTTCAATTGATCAATTTTCTTTTCAATTTTATAATGTCATAGTGTAATCAATAAGAAAGAAATAACAAATAATTTAGCATATACGTGTGTGCATTTATTACATTGTTTTAGTAGGAAAACAGTTTTTAAATCAAGCATTTCTTTAAGCATAACAATAATCCAAGTCATGTATTCAGACATTTTAAAGCATTATTTTATGTTTTAAAAAAAGACTGACTGTATCGGATTTGTATCGGTATCGGCAGATATCCAAATTTACAATATCGGTATCGGGCATAAAAAGTGGTATCGGCCCGTCTCTAATATATATATATACATAGAGAAAGAGAGAGAGAGCGAGAGAGAGAGGGAGAGAGAGAGAGAAGACCCGTCTCTAATATATATATACATAGAGAAAGAGAGAGAGAGAGAGAGAGAGCGAGAGAGAGAGGGAGAAGGCCCGTCTCTAATATATATATACATAAAGAGAGAGAGAGAGAGAGAGAGAGAGAGAGAAAGTAATGTGTTTATTACCACATCTAAGCAATTGTTACCTAAGCCTAAGGCATCTGATGTGCCTTTAAGTAAGGTTTGAATAAAATGATCGCTGTCCAGTCAATATTAGGGGTGTTGAAATTAATCTTATAATCGATGCATCGCGATGCAGACGCGGACGATTCTGCATCGATGCAGTGGCAGGACATAATCGATTATATCATAATGAAATTGTTCGGTGATTTTCTGGCATAAAAATTCTAGTTAAAAAGTAGTTTCGGTAGTGACTGTGGCTGCCTGATCTGAGTACAGCGCTGCTCCGGGTAGACGTAACTCTCATCTCACTGATGGCACTCACCGCATGCGCGGCACCCAAGAATGGCGGAGGGAGTAAATTTCGCGTAATAATATAATACTGCGCGCAAACTGTATTTTTCCTATGGCGAATGTCTTTTTTCCTCTCGATGTGTTAAATGTCCTCGTGCGCCGTGGCCTTTTTGCTCGAGTGAGATTTATACGCGGCGGGTTTGAAAGGGGCGGGTTTTGGCAGTTTGGGGGCGGGGTTTTGGCTGTTTCTGCCTGCGATTCCTATTGGTCGATGGCTCCTGGTCTTGTGATTGACAGGAACGGCGGCAGGTAGGGTAGGTTAAACGCAAGTTATAGTTTATCGACCTTATAATAATAATTTAATAGTTAAGTCTTACACGTTTAATAAGCACGCAATCAATGGCTCCCCTTGCCCACTTGACTGTCCCCAATTCAACATAAACACAGATGCAGTTACAGACTGCAGCGAGGCACATCATTGGGATGCTGAAGCAGGCGTTATAGCTCCATCATTACACACACACACACACACACACCAAGACTGATGGCCCAGAATTAAACCTTTGTAGTATCTTCATAATCCTCCATTACGTTTCGTGCTTTGTTGATCTTCTGATGGTATGTATGACATACTCATTATATTAGTTTTAATCCTTAGACAGCTTGCAGACGAGTGTCAGAATACTACACAGGTAAACTGGGAAAATGGTAACATACCATTGTAACATTTATGATAGAGTGACAAAGGCGTTGGTTACTTTACAAATCTAACGTCTGTGTTTATGTTGAATTGGGGACAGACAAGAGAGCTTACATCTCACTGCTTGTATTTGTATTTGAAAACAATATGAAGTAATGCATAAAAATTGATGGGCTGCATCGTGATGCATCGAGATATCGAATCGAATCGAGTTGCTGACGTGATAATCGTAATCGAATCGAATTGTGAGAGCAGTGACGATTCACACCTCTAGTCAATATAGTCCAATAGACATAAACAAGATGCACATTTTCGGCAGTCATGCAAAACTCGACATAGCACCGGTGGAGGCAGATAAAGCTAAAACTTCATGCATTCACCAATAAACACGTCATAAACATACCTGGTCATTTTGAATGCTATTTTAATACCGCAGATTAAACTAATTATGTTAGTATCATACTAAGAATCTTTTAGCAATTTAACAATTGCTTAGGTGTGGTAATAAACACATCACTTTCTCTCTCTCTCTCTCTATATATATATATAGTATATTGGGGAGTAACGGAACATGTATTCCGTTACAGTTACCGTTTAAATAGATGATAATTTGAATACAAATACTTCGTTGAAATAAATGGATTACACGGCGGTCTTTTCCTGTTTCATATGTTAAGCTATTCCCTCTATAATTTTGATAATTCCACGCATTGCCGGTGTTCTCCAAACAAAATACGCAATAAGAGGCTCTAATGTAAGCGTCCTGTTAATGTTGGTGGCGTCAGTTACACAATGGACCCGGAGCCAGTACAACAGAGCCAGCAGTGCCCGGGCAGGAATGCATTTTTTACTCGGAAATTTCGTGTTTGCTCCTTCAGAGTAAATATATTGTCTATTCAGGGAGATTTGGGCTCAACAGCCAATTGGTAGTGAAAAACAAACAGGAATTTGCAGGATGAGATTGCTACATTCATGTAGTTGTAAAAAGCATGACAATATATTAAGTAATCCAAAGTATTCAGAATACGTTACTCGCATTGAGTAACTTAGCGGAATACGTTACAAACTACATTTTGGGGCATGTATTCTGTCATCTGTAGTGGAATACATTTTAAAAGTAACCTTCCCAACACTGGATCTATATTTTACAGATGTGCTACCTGCTCTTTCACCGCCAGCCGGAGCGGAGCCAGAACCTCCTCAACGTTGCCCTCCATCGCTAACGTCGCTCTGAGCAGCATGGAGTGGAAGCGCGAGCGCATGATGAAATCTCCACGAGCGCATGATGAAATCTCCACGAGCGCGTAAACTGCGAACGCGCGTTCAGCCTCGCACTTTCGCCACGCGATGCGCTCAAGATTTAATTTCTTTACGGTTTGTAATACAGTAATAATATGTAATATTGTGACTTCCTCAGGAACAAATTTAAGAAAAAAAGCTAAAGAAAACATTGCTGAATGAGGTTCAATATTTGTTCTGACCTTTACTGAAAAACATTATTGTTGCAAGTTAGTTGCGAGATTCAACAGTGTCTGTATTATATTGCAAAGTTAAAATGGCAAAATTAAGTGTGATCTCATATAATCACAGAATGAGGAAAAATTTTGAGGGGAATAAACTACATTATTTAAAAAAAAAAAAAAAAAAACCAAAACAAGAAATAATAGTTTGCACAAGATGGAAAATAAAACAAATATAAAAAGACAAACATAGGCCTAGCTGTCTGATCTAGCTATCATTTGTTTCTAAGTTGTTAACTAAGGATTACTCAAGTGTTTATGCA
The DNA here is from genome assembly GCA_032718565.1 of Distichodus sexfasciatus. Lineage (NCBI taxonomy): Eukaryota > Metazoa > Chordata > Actinopteri > Characiformes > Distichodontidae > Distichodus > Distichodus sexfasciatus. The sequence goes on from JAVGVS010001620.1 coordinate 14,718, forward strand.
AACAAATTCGTCTTTTTCATCGTTCGGCTGCTCCCGTCAGGTTTTGGGCCGTTTAATTCAAGACAAACCGTTCATGTACATGTGGGTTAGCAGATTCGTCACTCGCACAATGTTACTCATAAATAACACCTCGGCCTCGGTTTTATTTCTCAGAAGTACAACTGCCGAACGGCATCTAAATTCGAATCTCAGTTTCCATATGTGTAACATTCTGCTGAATTTATTAATTAGCTCCCATCTTATTAAAAATGGAGTGACGGTGATTTTAACAGCTAACAGTATATTTCCCTAAATTCATTACAAGTTCTGATCAAACTTTGCTATTTGAAACTACACAAAAACAATTACAGATTGGGACTGCACAATCTGGTTCACCATCTGGTATAAGAAAAGCTTCAAATACCTATTTATACAGTTTATTTATAATAGTATATTGTATATTTTCAAAATATTTTTATCTTACATTTTAGCAGCGACCACCAAAGTAATTTTTGTATATGAGAGCATACTTGGACTTCTGATTCTGAGCCTGACATGGTATTTTTTCACTGTTAACCATTGATTAACATAGATATTTCATGTGACTATTATAAAATGAAGATTGAACAGCTAATAAATGACTTTTCATGTTTTAAAAAATCAGAATTCAAATTACTTTCAGTTTTTTATGAATTTATTTATTTTTATATTCAGATACACTGCGCTACACACTTACCACAGTAATCCAGAGCCATTCATTCTTTCCAGTTATTCAGATAAATTTGGAAACATGCATTTTTATTTATTGCAATATATGTCACAGGAGAAAAATATTAACAATGTAAATTGTTTTTAAATATTGTGCAACTCTGACTGAAGAATTAAATGATGCTACTAACATAAAAGCACGTACCATTTATTTCAATTACAAACTACAGTTACAGGGTTTAGATTGTGTCCGTCTTACATCGGTTCATAGTTCTCTACTCTTTCCAACAGGGCTTCAGGGTAGCCTGGAGAGTAGTACCTATTAAAAGCAAGGTGGATTAGTTAAATATTTCACAAAAAAGCAAATTCTTTGAGCTGACATAACTGCATCTAATTCACTCAAAGGCTCTATGCATTCGTTAAGATATTTGTGGCTACATTGTAAAACTTAACATACTTAATGTACTTTGATTATTCAATAATGTTAACATATTTCATTTACTTTGATAACTTCGATGATTACAGTAAACTAACTTTTATTAGTCTTCAGTGTTACAACTACAGCTATGTTTAAGAGAGAATATGTTAATACTTTTTGAAATGTGTGTAGTGTGTAAAAATGACAACTTGAAGTTTTAATCTGAAAACTTGTAAAAGTAGCTTAAAATGATTGTTTCAAGCTAAAGTAGTTGAAAGAATGTTAACATGACTAACAGATCAAATAATGTTTTACAGTGTGTACCTCACAATCTCTTCGGGGTAGCAGTTATTGATGGCGTTGATGTGCTCCTGCAGGGCGGAACCGGGTTCTGCTTTAATCTCTTGCACCTTTTTAAGCCCACCACTGGTCACAAAAAGGCGGCGTGCTTTGCTGTCATGTGGAAGAACCTTCAAAAAGGATAACAGGGTTAGACACTTCTCAGATAGTAGTTTATTGCCAAGTATGTAATCAAGTATGCAAGTATTTTACATTAGTCGCTATTGCTTAGACATTGTGATGGAAAATTTATTCCTGTGTGTGTATAAGTGGAAATTTACTGTTTGTTCTGTCAAGTCATGAGCTGTTGAGTCATGATGAGCTTGTGTTCTTCTGTACTCGACGACAGTTGGAGATCACGTATAACCTTGGTGTAACCTATTGTTCTGATTAGTATATTCTAAGAAATGTTTGTTCTAGCTGGAGAAGTGTGAAAAACAGATGTATCTTTAAAGTCAAAGTCAAAGTAAACTTTATTGTCATCTCTGCTATATACTGTACAGATATACAGAGAGACGAGACGACGTGGCTCCAGTTTTTACAGTGCAGTAGGAAATAGGGAACAAATAACAAATAAGGCACATGGAATAAACAATATATAAATAAAGTACAAAATATACATTTTAAACTAGACATGGAATAATAAATATAACTTTAAACTAGAACGACAGGTAGATAGTGAGACAGTTTGGATGCAGTATTGCCTACAAAAGTGTAAATTTTACACTGGATGTGCAAGAGGTTAGAAACATAACATGAAAAAATTCTATATCCAGTCTATTTATACATTCAATATTCAATATTTGTGCAAATAAGTGGCGGCAGTGCAAAAATTATTATAGCAGTGTCGTATAAACAGTCATTTGAGGAGGAAATATTCCGTATTGCAGCATGTGCATCACAGCGACGGTGATGTGTAAAGTGCAGAGGTGCAGCAGAGTCAGTTAGTTCAGTCAGTTAGACTCGACTCTGCACCAGCAGCTGTTCTTCCTGTTCTTCTGTGTTTTTAAAAAGCGCCCTGATCTTTTAACGCGATATGTCTAGCACCAGGCGTGTACGTGTCCTGTTTTTGTACTGGTTATTTGTTATAAATACCCATGTGTAAAGCGTGTTCGGGGGGCACTCACTCAATCTCACATGAGAGCTGTGACGGCACCCTTGCTTGCAAGCAATACTCTATTAAAACTCAACTATCATTTAACTCTGTCTCTGAGTCTGATCTTTGGGTAAACAGAATTTCCACCACAACATTTAAAGTAAAAAAAGATTTTTCACACACATGTATAAAGTAGTAAAAGAAATAGAATAGATGTGCAATGGTACAATGCGCACAGTATGAGAAGCGTGACATGACTATTGAGGAATGCAATATACACAGGGAAGGAAGAGGAAATGTCTTGTACCTTACTGAACTGGCCAATGACGTGTTTGAGAATGTTGCTGGGAGCATCGTATAGAAGCGGCTCTAGTGCTTGTAGATGTGTGCACTTCTGCAGAATGCTCTTCAAGGCCTTCTTAGCCTGCAT
>JAVGVS010001621.1:0-17680 GCA_032718565.1 Distichodus sexfasciatus
TGGTTTGATTCTAGACGGTTCTGAGAAGTCGTCTGACGACTCATGTTCGCCCTCACACCCTCTATAGACCTTTAATCTAGCCCTTGTCTCGGCAATCTCGGCTTGCATTTGCAATTGCTTCCTTCTTGCTCTTAAGCGAGCCTCCTGCTGTTCCCTTTCTGCCTTCAAATGAGCTTCTTCTCGTTCCAATTCTATTTCCTTCTGAATAATCGCTGCTTTAGCTAACATTGCTTCGTGTTCTGCTTGAAGCCTCATTCTAACCGAGCTAATACTAGATGTACGACTTGCACGACTGCTTGTTTTGCTTGAGTGGCTTTTATAACTTTTATGACTTTTAACAGAACTGACATTAGAAACGCTATCTGAGGGGCCAGCTTCTTCTTCTTCTTCTTGAGATCCTCTTCTTTTGTGGACAATCCATTCTTCCGCACTTTGTATGAACAACTTTAATCCTGTCTGCCCTCAAATATTTCTCGATCTTCCTGTATCTCATCTTCATCATCCAACAGCTTCCACAACTCTTCAGTAACGTGTATGTATTCATCTAAGTGTCTTTTGAACTTTGGTAAAGCTTTCTCTACAATGTCAATATTGTGTTCATCTTGCATCAATTCTTCTAGATTGTCTTTCTCTCTTTTTAGATATGACAGCTTCCCCCTGCGGCTATTCTTTAACTTTTTCTCATTCGGTGCCTCTTCTTCGGTCTCTGGCGCCCTCTTCTGGTCTATAAGCATATCCACCGTCTCTGCCTCCATTTTACAGACGCGATTCTCAACACACTGCCCGTGACGTTTCTCTAACGTTACACAGCACTCTTTCAACTAATTCATTGCATGTGAAAAGAGTTTCTTAATGTGCAGAATCGTTTCTCTTAAGCCTTAAATTGCTTACTAAACTGGAAGCTCAGTGAACGTTTACTTTCGCTTTCTTCGGGTCTGCTTCGTTGGCGAGCTAGCCAGTTTGTCAGGCTGACTAGTAAGAGAAGAGAACTTTCTGACCTGGCACTTTCGGACTTCTTTGGACCTCGATTCTTCGGATCCTCTTTGGATTTCCTTTTCGGACCTTTTCCTCGGACTTCCTTTTCGAACCTCTTCGGGGGAAAGCTTGGCGCCGCGCTGTCGCAGGATTCCTCCGTAAGTTTTCTTTCTTGTACTTCGCTGGTAGTTCCGTTTCCGATGATGGCAAGATTACCTCGGGCAGTTTTGACTTGAGCAGTTTTTTCTTATTAGCTAGTTTTTTGACTACTGTGAGAGCAAATCCTTGCTGTCTCATTTGCTAAGAGCTCTTGAGTTGTCTTTGTACGCGACACGTACCAAAAAAGAGTCTTGAGTCTTGGGTTGTCTTTCGTCGTCTTTTCTTTACTACAATTCAAGGTTTTACAGACAAGAAATGAATCCCTAAGACTACAAAGATACTTTACGTGGCGTTACGTGACGGTCAAAAAACTGTAGCGCTCCGGAGCTCTTAGCTTCTTCACATTCAATGTGAAACTAAAGCTTTTACGTTCTTACATCATACATAACTTCAGGTTACGACACGTAAGGCGCGTATTACCTCTATTGTTACATAGTCGTACATTTAACATGCATATGTATTGATAAAATTCTATTACGTAGCACTGTACATGGAAAGTTATGGAAGATTCCAGAAACATCTACTTTCTACTGTAAACAACTACAAAACATCTACTTTCTACTGTAAACAACTACAAAACGTTAAATCTAAATATTCACACAAAATGGCTCTAACACCGACAAAGAAATTGTACCCTGACCTCAGCGGGTCAGAGAAAAAGGGAAAAGTAGCAACGGTAAGTGAAAAATCCTCTGGGGGCAAGCGCAGCAATGCGGCTAGAGAGACCCTCATTGATGAAATAACAGCAAATGGAAGTGAAAGTGATGATGACCCTGATCACGTCACTCCTCGTCTGGCTCCCATCCGGGAGAAAAGAGGGAAAGTCAAAGACGAAGATGGTGAAGTTGGTTACCGGACTTTGGTGACACATGTTCCAGCCGAACCAGAAAAAATTGACAAATGGTCCAAGGAACTGCCTCATCCCAAACTTGGGGCAAGAAAAACATGGAGCGAACTGAACCGTCTGAAAACCATTTATCGACTCCATCCAGAAGATGCGCTCCAGATCTTAGCATCGGTCGTCACTGAAAGAGAAGTGAGAAAATTGGCAAACAAGCTCAAAGACGCTTTGGGCCCCGACCGTCAGAACCTGAATTTAGGATGGGAAACGGTAAGAATGTGGCTTGAAGAGTACAACCCCGGACGAACCGACTGGGCGAAGGTTGCATCCTGCCGTCAGAAACCGAAAGAAACCATCTCTGAATATGCTGATCGCTTCAAACAAACTTGGCTTGAATATGCATGCGTACCGGAGGTGAATGGAGAAAACTACGACACCACAGCATATCCTCCTGTGAAAACCAATTTTGTTGATGGACTCGATCTAGAGATTCGAAAATTGCTGAAGGTTGCACACCCTAACTGTGATAACGATGGCAGCACAGACATTTCCCAGCTCATCATGAATGCCATTCGACTCGAAAATGACCTATCAGTTAGAGTGCGAGCTGCCCAACTAGCAAAAGCCCAGAAGGAAGAAAAAGAAGAACAAATGAAAGAGGAGGAAAAGGACAAAAAAGACCCGAGGGCCTGTTATATTTGTGGAAAAATAGGCAATTGGGCAAATAAATGCTGGTTCAAGAACAACAAAGGCTAAAAACCTCAGGGCCACGATGGGCCTCCGCGACGAGGAGACTATGGTGGAGGCAATTCTGACAATTCTCAGACATTTGGCGCACAAATTGAACGATTTTGCCAGCTATCCAATGACCAGCGAGACCAACTCCTCTCATCAGCAAAAAACTAGACGCGCCCCCTCTCCAGCACATACTGGCACTGGTGGAGCAACGGGCGGATGGATTGTATGCCAGTTTAACTATACAGGAACATGAAATTGATTTTTTTATCGACACTGGAGCTGAAATCACCTGCATCCCAACACAAGTAGCAAAAAAATGCAACCTGCCACTAGGCGGGACGACAAAAAAAATCACCACTGCAGGAGGGGATGATGTCAAAATGCGAAAGTCAGAACCAGTTGATCTGCACATCGGACCAATAACCAAAGAATGTGTGCTGTGGGTTGGAGGCGTGTCATCTCCCATTCTGGGCCTGGATGTGCTCCTCCAAATTGACTCCACACTGGACATCAAACAAGGGAAAATGACCTGGAGGTTGAGAAGACTGGAGAAAAATAACGTAAAAGAACACCCTATTTGGGCGCAGGCCAAAACTGACTGCGGCCTCCTGAAGATGGAACCAGTCAAACTCAAGGGCACAGCCCCACCCTGCACCAAACAATATCCCATCAGCCGGGTGTCCACCGAAGGCATAACCCAGGTCGTCACACAACTTGAGAAACATGGAGTCATTACCAGAACACACAGTCCTTCAAACAGCCCTGTGTGACCAGTAAGGAAACCGGACGGATCTTGGCGTCTCACAATTGACTACAGAATCGCTAATCAATACATCGAAAAATTAACCCCTCTGGTCGCAGACCCCGCCACGATTTTCCAAGCTCTGAAGCCGGAGCACAAATGGTTCACAGTCCTTGATATGGCAAATGGTTTCTGGTCCGTGCCTCTTCACAAAGTCTCCCAACCATGGACCGCTTTCACAATAAATGGCCAACAATATCAATTCACCCGCCTCCCACAGGGGATGCACCTGAGCCCGACAGTGTATCATATGGCACTGAGACATCATCTTCGAGAACTCCCAGAAATAGAATCAACAATCATCCAGTATGTCGATGACATTCTAATCGCCTCAGAAGATGAGGACCAACATGAAAAGGACGTCAGATTCCTTTTGAATTTCCTCCACGAAAAAGGACACAAAGCAAGTTTTAGCAAAGCACAAATCATGCAGACGGAAGTCATCTACCTCGGACAGAAGATTTCACATGGCAAGCGAGAAATCACCCATGATCGAACGCAAGCCATCAAGACGACAAAAGAACCAAGAACGATCAAAGAATTGCGGTCTTTTTTGGGTCTGTGCAACTACAACGTGCATGGGTGGATTCCTACACTGAAATTGCACAACCTTTGAATGAACTGCTGAAAGGACGAAAAGATTCGACAGATCCAATTGAGTTGAACAAAGAACAAACACAGGCATTCCAGAAGTTGAAACAAGCACTCTGCCAAGCGCCTGCCCTGGGAATTCCGGACACGGGACAACCATTCACCCTAAATGTCCATGAAAAAGACAGTTACATGACTGCAGTATTGTCACAAGAACATGGTGGTCTACAGAGACCTGTTGGGTACTACTCAGCAAAATTGGATAATGTGGCCCTCGGATGGGGCCCCTGCCTCCGGGCCGTACAAGCAACATACTTGGCAGTCGTCACAGTATCAAGTTTAGTGTTAGACCAAACACTGATCGTCAAATGCCCTCATGCAGTTCACACCCTGCTAACATTGAGTCGGGCTTCACAAGTAACCGCCGCAAGATGGGCAAAGTGGTCCGCTGTTTTGGAATCCCCCAGTATCATCATTGAAAAAGCAAGTTTGACCAATCCTGCCACTCTGCTCCCAGAAAATGCCAGAAATGATGAGCACGATTGCTCTGAAATAGTTACAGCAATGGAAAATGCCACTCCCACTCATGAAACACCCCTGCAGAATCCCGACCATGTGTTGTACACGGATGGCTCCTCAATGGTAAAGGAAGGAGTGAGACGTGCGGGATGGGCAGTCACAACGGAGACGGAAATTCTCGCAAGCGGCAGTTTGCCAAAAGGAACTTCCGCCCAACAGGCAGAATTGAAAGCACTCATTGAAGCCTGCAAACTGGCCGAAAATCAGACAGCAAACATCTACACCGATTCAAGATACGCGTTTGGTGTTGTCCACGATTTTGGAGTCTTGTGGAAACAAAGAGGATTCCTCACAGCAGCAGGAACTCCAGTGAAAAATGGAGAACTAGTTGAAGAACTGCTACGTGTGGTACAACTCCCAAAAGAAGTATCGATCATGAAATGCAAAGCCCACACCAAAACCGATACGACAGAAAGTAGAGGGAATGCCTGCAAAATCCGCTGCAGAGAAAGAAGAGACTTTAGAGACACAACTAAGGGCACTCTACAAACACCTTGACGACCTCAAAACCATGCAAAAAGATAGTCCCGCTGAAGAAAAATGGTCATGGATGGAAAAGGGTGCCAAACTCCATTGAGACAACGTTTGGAGATTTGGAGACTCCCAAAGGGCTGTGGCCCCAGCATCACTAGTTTCATATCTGGCACAACAAATCCACTCCATAGGACACATAGGGCTCGAAAAAATGATTCATCGGTTCAACCATCATTGGTGGAGCCCACAATTCAGAACTCATGCACAACAAGTTGTCGGTCAATGCATGACCTGCCAGAAAAACAATACGGGACCTGGAACTCCCATTCCAACACTGGCTGCACCAGCGCCGCCGGGTCCGTTCCTGCATCTGCAAGTTGATTACATCACACTTCCCAAGAGCCACGGATATTCAGACGTGCTAGTCATTGTGGACAAGTTTTCAAGATGAGTAGAAGCCTCGCCATGCCGGAAAGCAACAGCGACGCACACAGCAAAAACTTTGGTGAAAGATTTCATCCCAAGATGGGGCCTACCCTGCCCCTGACTCCGACCAAGGGACCCACTTCACGGGTGCAGTTTGCCAAGAAATTTGCCGATTAATGGGCATTGAATGGGCCCTCCATTGCCCCCACCACCCTCAGTCCTCAGGACAAGTGGAACGGATGAATGGAGTGATCAAGAATCGACTGTCCAAATACCACCAGGAAGGACTTGCTTGGCCCTTGGCCTTGCCAATCGTTTTGTGTAGCATCAGAGCAACAGCAAATAAGAAAACTGGACTGAGTCCATTTGAGATCATCACTGGCCGACCCATGAACCTGCCAGGGAGTTTTGACTTGAGACAAGCAGACGTGCATCTTGCTAGCGATGCTTTGGTTGACTACTGCGACAAACTGACACATGCCGTACAATGTGCCTCTCAACAGGTGGCCGGTGCCTGGGCTCAGCCGGAAGGAGGAGGTCACTCACTGGTTCCTGGTGAGTGGGTGCTGGTGCGAAAACCACAAAAAGAACCACTTGGAGCTAAGTGGGAAGGACCGTATCAAGTGCTGCTGATCACAACAGCCGCAGCGAAAGTGGCTGGCAAAAAGAGGTGGATACACGCCAGTCACTGCAAGAGAGCGAAATACATCCCTGACGCAGAGGAAAGCTCTAAGGTGAAGTGCTAGCAACCTCTCCCATAGAAGCCTACGCTGCTGGGCGACGAAGTGAAAAACTTCAACCAGCCAGAAGACCAGAAGACGGTTTGCTGCTATAGACTCATACACACACTCACACACTTGAAAGAAAAAAAAAAGAGAAAAATACCTACACAATTGTATCCCTAAATGTGCAGAGTAACGATGTTTAACTTTGTTTTGTGTTTGTATTTACAGGTCGCTCTCGTGATCAGTCATGACGATGGGGTGAGAGGTAATACCTTCCTAGCCGCAGCTCAGGGTTTTGCGAAGGCCTTCAATAAAACAAGTTGTTGGGTCTGTGGACTGATTCCACATGGTGCGGAACTTTTCCCACAAATTGCAGTCCCCCTAGCCATTACTGATCACGACAGCACCTGGCCTTTCCTTAACCGGATCAATTTGGGTAATGAAACTGTGGTAACTGTTAAACATCGGGTTAGACCAATAAATAGACCAGATACACCTATTAAATTAGCATATGCACCCAAGGGGAATTTATGTTGGTACAATAATGGAACAGGGTTATTCCTGGGTACAAGTACATGTCATTTGATTCTTTCAGCTAAGGTACCTTCAGTCGTTGTGAGTTGGCATGATCAGTCAGTAATTTTCACTACAAATTTCACAAACAATTATTTTTCAGGAGACACTCCAGCCATCAACGGGACAATGTACGTTTGTGGTAAAACAGCCTACAATTATTTGCCAGAGCAATGGTCTGGCACATGTTATTCTGCTTATGTTATACCAGCCATGAGACACACTATTGATCCTAAATCTGACCATGAATCAAATCATTTGCATAAACGTGATCTGTTCAATAATCATGAATTAGTTGCATCTCCTGCACAACGATTCTTTTCTGCTCTGTTTCCTACTTATGGTATGACTGTAGCTTTAGATGAAATCAGGGAAGTAGTTAGAATGATGGAACATGTTAACAATGATACTGTACAAGTGTTAGATCACATTAATCATGAACTAATTAACATGAGACATATGACTCTTCAGAACAGGTTGGCCTTGGATCTCCTGCTTGCCGAGAAAGGAGGGACGTGAACACCCAGTCAGGAACAAGCGCAAAGTCATCTAACTCTACTTATCTTCTGATTTTATTTTTGGCCACTCTTTCGGGCTTTTCTATGTAGGCACTACTTATTTTTGGTTCATCGCCATATTGATGTTCAAGCAGTTTTCCAGCTTGTTCATAACGCCTGGTCTGGGGCATGTTCTCAGCTTCTAACGGAAGTTTCTGGAGGCTTCCCTCTTGTGTCAGTAGGTAGTACAATAGGTCTTGGTTTATCGTTAGTTTTACTCTTTCATGACGTGTTTCAAATGAAAGATCTTTTTATGAAAGATCTGTACCCAAGGGTCTCCTGTAAACAAGGCATTTCACGCAGGCAGTTGAGTCAGACTTGTTGCTTGATGAGCATCTCAGTGGTGTTGTTCTAATGAACATCTTGTAAGAACATCGTTACTCTTTCCTGTAATAAAGCTTTTAAAAAGACAACTCGCCGCCTCATCACTGGCTCTTCATCATTCTCAAACCTGAGAATCCAACAGTTGGCGTCACGAACAGGATTGGCTCGAGGAACGGAACGGGAGAAAAAGAAGGAAAAGACGGAATTCGCAACGATCTGGGTGGCTGGCCATAGGATCAACGCGGGTTCTTTGACGAATTGACGAAGCAGTTGACCAAAAGACGAAAAGAGAGAAAGCGCGCTCTCCAAAGGAGGTAAGACTCCGGTTTTTGCTCAACCTGCTAAGCGTGGAAAGAAAGAAGTGCATCCCTCCCCCTCTAGACCAATCTCAAAGAATCTTAAAAGAGTCTGTGGTGAAGAACAAGTAATCTGTAACTAACAACGGGGGAAAACTGCAGTAATTTTGTAATACACAACGTAAAGCTTGAGTAGCTGCTTGCCTACGTTTTCAGCGTAAAGCTTGAGTAGCTGTTTTTTCGGCGTAAAGCTTGAGTAGTTGTCTGCCTACGGTTTCAGCGTAAAGCTTGAGTAGTTGTCTGCCTACGTTTCAACAGTGATATTTGCTGGAAGCGGTGGTATCTTTGAAGTAAAGCCTAGGTAAAAGTAAAAGTAGAAGTGCACGAAGTGGTGGAGTCGCAACATATGGTTGAGACAAAGTTCCGGAGCGCATAATAATCGACCCGGAGCGGAGTTGTGCCACAGTGTGTGTAAGGCGACCCAGAATAAATAGTGGGAGTCGTATTGTGGATTGTGGATCTGAGTAAAGAGGAGTTGTATCGCATCCATGAGTAAAGCGGCCGGACCCAATGGTGGGAAGACGGGGGAGTTGTCTTCGGAAATCAGTGCTGAGCGTATGATGCTTGATCTCAGTGAATATGTAATGTCTTCTTTGAAATTAGCTAATGTTGCCAAGTCAATTCGGGAGAAATTTGCCATGACAACTGATACCAAAAGTGTGTGGTCGGTGGAAGACATCCGGAAAGTCTGGGCAAAAATTCAGAGCATGTCAAATGGCGATAAAAGGTTGAAATGGACGATGGTTGTGTTGAGCCAGCTCAGACGCAGGGATGAAATGATGAGAAAAGCGGCGTTTGACAGAGAGCTAAAGAGCAAACAAGAACAAGTGGCTGCGTTGGTTGATGATGTGCGTGGACACAGGTCCGAAATGGCAAGAAAAGAAACTGACATGGCGAGAACTAAAGCTGAATTGTTGCAAAAAGAAGCCGAACTGCTGAAGTGTGAGAAGAGGTGGAACAACGAGAGAGATTTTTTGCAGTCGCTCGCACACAATGCACTGGCTGAACAACGAAGTGCGCTGGAGTGACCCCAGGGGGGCGGAGACTCCCCTTCTCCCTCTCTCGAGTCACCAGCCCAAGAGGAGAGAGAAGTTCCAACAGCCCCTCCCTTCAGCTCTCTGGGAGAAAATCAGCTCAAGCCGACTGTGAGAGCAAATCCTTGCTGTCTCATTTGCTAAGAGCTCTTGAGTTGTCTTGGTACGCGACACGTACCAAAAAAAGAGTCTTGAGTCTTGGGTTGTCTTTCGTCGTCTTTTCTTTACTACAATTCAAGGTTTTACAGACAAGAAATGAATCCCTAAGACTACAAAGATACTTTACGTGGCGTTACGTGACGGTCAAAAAACTGTAGCGCTCCGGAGCTCTTAGCTCCTTCACATTCAATGTGAAACTAAAGCTTTTACGTTCTTACATCATACATAACTTCAGGTTACGACACGTAAGGCGCGTATTACCTCTATTGTTACATAGTCGTACATTTAACATGCATACGTATTGATAAAATTCTATTACGTAGCACTGTACATGGAAAGTTATGGAAGATTCCAGAAACATCTACTTTCTACTGTAAACAACTACAAAACATCTACTTTCTACTGTAAACAACTACAAAACGTTAAATCTAAATATTCACACAAAATGGCTCTAACATCCCGGCCCCTAATTGACTAGGCATTAGCATATCAGTTACCAACTTAAACTCAGAGCCATTAGCATTTTTAGCATTTTTATCTAGGTCAGTTCTTTTCCTGGTGTTGTGTCCAACAGAGTAATACGCTATAAATCGGTCTGTTGGATTTTTGTCTGTCACTGAACCTGAATGCAGTATAGCAGCTAACACTTTCACTTCTTCATCGTGTTCTGTCAGGTCGTTTGACGGTTTGGGTTGTTCAGGCCATTCGTTCTCGTTCACTAGGAAACTAGGCCCTTCGAACCAGCTCGTATTTGCCATGAAGCTATCTACATTCGAGCCTCGCGACGCCAGGTCTGCTGGGTTCTGAGAGGTGTTGACGTACCTCCATTGGGCGCGGGTGGTAGCTTCTCTTATGAAAGAGACACGATTTGCCACAAAGGTTTTAAAATGAAGGGCATCGTTCTCGATGTATTTTAGTACTGTAGTACTGTCTGTCCAGAAGATTGAGTTTGTCAAAGGAAGCTGAAGCTCTTCTTTTAGTAGTCGATCTAATTTGACTGCGACCATGGCGGCTGTCAGCTCTAATCTGGGGATTGTGATTTGCTTAAGAGGGGCAACCCTAGATTTACCCATCAAAAAACAAACATGTTTTTCTTCTTGCTCGTTCGTTAGCAAGAGATATGACACTACGCCATAACCGTTCTGACTTGCATCTGAGAAATGATGGATTTGTGCAGACTTCGTGGAGCCGAATGAGATGGGCTTGAAACATCGATCTACACGAAGTTCTGCCAACTTTTCAAGGTCTGATAGCCATTTCTGCCATGCTCGACGTGACTTGTCAGGAATCTCTTCATCCCAGCCCCTTTTCTCTTTATGAAGATCCCTTTTGAGGAGCTTAGCAGGTAGGACAAGTGGTCCTAAGAATCCCAAGGGGTCATACACTGAACAAACAACAGAGAAAATGCCTCGCAAGGTGTTGGGCTTGTTGGGTAATTGAATCTTGAATCTGAAGCTATCAGAGTTTGTACACCATTGTACGCCTAGCGCTCGTTCTATTGGTAGCATATCGTGTTGCGGGTGTAGGTCTTTAACCTCTTCTGCTCTTTCACTGTCAGCGATAGAACTCAGCACTTTCCTACTGTTGCTTACCCACTTAGTCAAACGAAACCCGCCCTTGGCACACAAGTTCGTTAGTTCTTTCATTAGACTAATGGCTTTGTCTTCTGTGGCGACCGATTTCAAGCAGTCATCCACATAGAAGTTTTGATGGACTGTTTGTGTGACTTCTGTCGATGTCTCTGCAGGTGCATCTAATGCTGTTCTTCGTAGCGCATACGAGGAGCAACTGGGAGATGACGTAGCCCCGAATAGATGCACGCACATTCTGTATTCTTCCATTTTCTCATTTAGGTTTCCATCTGGCCACCACAAGAAGCGCAGTAAGTCTGTATCCTCTTCTGGCACTCGCACTTGATAGAACATGGATTCTATATCTGCCATAAGAGCTATAGGCTCTTGCCTAAATCTCAGCAGTACCCCAAGAAGAGTGTTTGTGAGATCAGGTCCCTGTAGTAATTGTTTGTTCAATGACGTTCCTTGGTACGCTGCTGCACAGTCGAACACAACCCTTAGCTTTTCTTTTTTGGATGGTACACCCCATGATGTGGGATAAACCATACCCTGCCATCGCTACGGCTCAATTGTTCTTCTGGGACCTTTACAGCATAACCTTTCTTTAGAATGTTGTCCATGAATTATTTGTAATCTTGGTAGAAGTCTGCATTTTTAACTAGCTTTCTCTTTAAGAATCGTTCTTTGTTCACGTGCTCCTCGATTGGATATAGTATCTGTCTATTATAACTCTGCATTCTCTGCACACTCAGTGTAAATGCTGAATTTCAACTCCTGTTAAGAATATCAGATCCTGACTCTGACAAACATGTTTAATTTCTATGTCTGTCTTCCTGTCTAGTCTAAAATGTATATTGTATATTGTCTGGTTTAAAAATGTATATTGTTTAATGTATATTTTAGTATTTTTATTTATTTATTGTTTATTCCATGTGCCTAGCTTCCTGTGCCACTGCCTATTTAGGTTCTCAAGGTTCTACTGTTCCTTGTTTGTTTGCACTGGAAATAACCTGGAGCCACGCCGCCTGCTCTCTATGTATCTGTACAGTAAGTATAGCAGAGATGACAATAAAGTTGACTTTTGACTTTGACTTTGACTTTGTGTATGTTAGCCTTGTTACGGTATGTCTGGTTGTGTATACATATCTGGCAAGCTAATGTACTCTTGTTCATCTAAGCCACACGCCATCAAGCCCCTTATAGAGTAACAACCCACTTTTTGCTCTTGTGCCATGGTGCGAAGAACAAACTCTTTCCTTTTGGTTCTCGAATGCCTAGCCTTTGGCTAAATCTCACTACAGAAAGTCGCAGTGCTCCCTCTGTCTAAGAAGGCATAGGTTTCAATTTCCCTCATCTCATTCTTATGTTTTACTTTGACAGGTCCTATGGGAAGTATTACTTTGTTCTGCCCCATTATGCTCTTCCCTTTCGGCCCTGCTGCTAGGGAATGCATTTGCTACTACTGCCTTACTTCTTTACATTATCACCTATGGAGGTAGCATTGTCCTGTTATTTTCTGTCTTTGCTGCATGTTCTGTGTGGAGACATATGGATGTTCTTGAATAAACAGTCTTTGCATCGTGGCTTTGTTAGCGGCCAGTCTTTAAGTAAGATGTCCGTTAGCAAGGGCACCCAAAGCAGAGCCTATTATGTTTTCAGAAATTCAATTCTTCTTTTCTTTTCCACACAGACAGTTCCTTAATTTTCATGGCTACATGTTTAAAGTGTGACCTTTTTGCTAATACAAACATGGCTTCAAAAGCTTTCAGATGGCTTATCGCCTGTAACTAAGGGGTTTCTTTATCTAATTCGACCCTTTATGACGCATTTATCTGCATCTGACATGCTCACTGCAAAGTTACTTCTTTTGAGTTCACCTTTTCTGAGGCCAATTTTCCTTGCGCTTTCTTGTCTACCTGAGATAGGGTCCTGAAGACAATTTCAAACACTGGCTCGTTATGCTTTAGCTTGTAGACGGATAAAGTCCGGCCAGGGTCGGGAGAATTTGACTCTGTCTTTGTTTCTCTTGTCTTGAAGGCCGCTGAACTGACTGTCTCCACATTCTCGAGAAGTTCTGGTTCACAGCACAGGTGCGGCGCTTGCTGAGAGAGAGAGATACTGCTTTTCCGTCCGAGTAAAGCTGCCCTCAGAACAGCCAGGGCTAACCTCTCTCACTCCTCTATCCATCACAAAAGGAGCGCACGCAAAAGATCCAGAACCATTTCAACAACACAAAGACTCTCGCAGGCTATGGCAGGGGCATCCAGGCTGTCACCCAATACAAGCCAGCACTCACAGCTGGTGATGCCACACTCCTGAGGTGAACTGAACAAGTTCTACGACGGTTTGATGCACTGAACAACACGCAGGACGACGAAGCAACGCCTCCTGCATCACTGACCAGACCATCTTCTGCTCTGCAGCTGACGTGAGGAGAACCTTTCAAGGTCAACCCATCACGAAAAGCTGCCGGTCCAGACAACATTCCAGGTCGTGTGCTGAGACTGTGCTGGACTAGCCAGCTGAGGTGTTCACGGATTACCTCAACACTTCGCTGAGCCAGATGATCGGGTCCCAGCATGCTTCAAATCCCCACCATCATCCCAGCAGTGCCAAAGAAATCTTCAGTTTCCTGCCTGAATGATCACCGCCCATCACGCTTCTGACCCCATCACCATGGAAGTGCCTTGGAGATTTGTCATGGCACAGGTGAAAGCAACTCCCCACTCACTGGACCTCTGCAGTTTGTCCTATCGCGACAAACAGGTCGACAGGAGGACGCTTATCCACTGCACTTCACCTTTCCTTACACTTGGACAATAAAGACTTATGTTAGATTGCTGTTCAGACTTTTAGTTCAGCATTCAACACCATCATCCCCAAAGACTGTGTATGAAACTGGAGCAAGCTGGGACTGAGCACTCCCACTCTGTAACTGGATTCTGATTTCCTGTCAGAGAGACCCTGGTCCGTCCGAACGGCGGCTAACATTTCCAGCACCATCAGGCTGAGTACTGGATTCCTCAGGGCTGCGTTCTCACCCACTCTTGTTCACACACCTCTGACTCATTTATCGCACCCGCCTGCCCTGCACAGCTCAAACCACATCATCAAATTCGCCGATGACACGACATCGGTAGGGCTCATCAGCAACAAATCTATGAGTCGTAAGCAGGAGGAGATGAGGTTCAGCAGCTGGCTGCCTGGTGCAGTGAGAACAACCTGTCGCTGAATGTGGACAAAACAAAGGAAATGATCATCGACTTCAGGAGAACTCGCTCCACCCACACACCACTCAGCATCCACGGCTCCACGGTTGAGACTGTAAAAAACACCAAGCTCCTGGGGAGTTCACATCTGACGATCTCACCTGACCACCAACACCACCTCCATCACCAAAAGGTCCACTCCTGAGACGGGCTGAAGCGTGAGCCAACGCCCCCTCCCACCCCTTCACCGTGATTCTACAGGGGCACTCATAGAGAGCCGCCCTGACCAGTTGCATCTCTGCCTGGTTCGGTAACAGTGCTGTTGCCGACATCAGGCGTGCTTCCAAAGGGTGGTCAAACAGCTGGCAACATCATCGGAGCTGCCTCTTCCGCCGCTGCAGGACATCTTCTACAAGCGCTGCATCAGAAGGGCCTCCTGCATCGCGCTCGACCCCTCACACCCTTCACACAGACTGTTCACACTTTCCATCTGGCAGACGCCGCAGCATCAGGTCTCTCACATCCTCCAGGATGAGTGATAGCTTTTCCCACAAGCCATCAGACTCTTGAACTCACTCGCCATCATACCTCTACACACACACCTGGACTGTGAAGAAACTGATTCTGTTGCACCACTGCACTTTTACTGCACCTTACTTTACACACCACCGCCACTTTGATGCACAATAACTACTGTTATGATACTGCACTGTTAATTTCTATTTGCACAAACATTATATGCTGCTTTACAAATGTTTGTACATACACTGAAACATTGTACACATAAATAGCCGAAATATAGTATCTGTCATATTATAACCTTCTACTCTTGTACACATCCAATGTAAAATGCTTCAGTTTGCACTTGTTTAAATGTTTGCATATTTGCACATATACTGAATATTGTACTTGGAATAGTCCGGATATAGTATCTTGTCTATTGTTCCCCTACCTCTTGCACACCCAGTGTAAATGTCAATTTCAACCTGTTAAGAATATCGTGATCCCGATTCTGACAAACATAAGTTTACCTCTATGTCTGTTCCCTCAGCTCTAATTCTATATATATATTTAAAAAAATAAATAAAATAAAAATCCCTGTCTAGTCTATAAAATGTATTGTATATTGTCTGGTTTAAAATGTATATTGGTTTAATGTATATTTTAGTATTTTTTTACTTATTTATTGTCGGTTCCATGTGATGTGCCTAGTCGTGCCACTGCCTATTTATTCTCTGTTCTACTGTTCTTTGTTTGTTTGCACTGGAAATAACCTGGAGCCACGTCGTCTCGTCTCTCTATGTATCTGTACAGTATATAGCAGAGATGACAATAAAGTTGACTTTGACTTTGACTTTTTTGACTCTCATCTTGTATGGAAGTTTGTACATGATGCACTGCATGAAGGTTGTGGTGTTGAGTTCCGTGGCGTAGTTCACGTCATCCACAGCATTGCAACACCCAGTCAGGAACAAGGCAAAGTCATCTAATCCTACTTTATCTTCTGATTTTATTTTTGGCCACTCTTTCGCCTTTTCTATGTAGGCACTACTTATTTTTTGTCTATCGCCATATTGATGTTCAAGCAGTTTTCCAGCTTGTTCATACGCCTGGTCTGGGGGCATGTTCTCACAGCTTCTAACGAGTTCTTGAGGCTTCCCTCTTGTATACTGTAGTAGGTAGTACAATAGGTCTTGTCGATCGTTAGTTTTACTCTCTATGACGTGTTCAAATGAAAGATCTTTTATGAAAGATCTGTACCTAAGGGGGTCTCCTGTAAACACAAAGATTTCTCTACGAGGCAGTTGAGTCAGACTTTGTTGTTTGATGAGCATCTCAGTGGTGTTGTTCTGACGCTCAGCCATCTTGTTCTGACGCTCGGCTACTTCAGTCTGACGTTGCAGTATGTGATACAGGTCTTTAGTGGAATCTGGCTGCTGAATTTCCCTTGCCGGCAAACTAGACTGTCCGCTTACAGTTAGCTTCGAACTGAATTTGTTAGGTTCAAAACTAGATTGTATGTCTAAGGGATTTGCAATTGGCTTCGAACTGATTTCGAGTTCAACACGCTCGCTGTTATCAATTTGTTCTTTCTTTATGCTAGCTAAAGGTTTTGGTTTGATTCTAGACGGTTCTGAGAAGTCGTCTGACGACTCATGTTCGCCCTCACACCCTCTATAGACCTTTAATCTAGCCCTTGTCTCGGCAATCTCGGCTTGCATTTGCAATTGCTTCCTTCTTGCTCTTAAGCGAGCCTCCTGCTGTTCCCTTTCTGCCTTCAAATGAGCTTCTTCTCGTTCCAATTCTATTTCCTTCTGAATAATCGCTGCTTTAGCTAACATTGCTTCGTGTTCTGCTTGAAGCCTCATTCTAACCGAGCTAATACTAGATGTACGACTTGCACGACTGCTTGTTTTGCTTGAGTGGCTTTTATAACTTTTATGACTTTTAACAGAACTGACATTAGAAACGCTATCTGAGGGGCCAGCTTCTTCTTCTTCTTCTTGAGATCCTCTTCTTTTGTGGACAATCCATTCTTCCGCACTTTGTATGAACAACTTTAATCCTGTCTGCCCTCAAATATTTCTCGATCTTCCTGTATCTCATCTTCATCATCCAACAGCTTCCACAACTCTTCAGTAACGTGTATGTATTCATCTAAGTGTCTTTTGAACTTTGGTAAAGCTTTCTCTACAATGTCAATATTGTGTTCATCTTGCATCAATTCTTCTAGATTGTCTTTCTCTCTTTTTAGATATGACAGCTTCCCCCTGCGGCTATTCTTTAACTTTTTCTCATTCGGTGCCTCTTCTTCGGTCTCTGGCGCCCTCTTCTGGTCTATAAGCATATCCACCGTCTCTGCCTCCATTTTACAGACGCGATTCTCAACACACTGCCCGTGACGTTTCTCTAACGTTACACAGCACTCTTTCAACTAATTCATTGCATGTGAAAAGAGTTTCTTAATGTGCAGAATCGTTTCTCTTAAGCCTTAAATTGCTTACTAAACTGGAAGCTCAGTGAACGTTTACTTTCGCTTTCTTCGGGTCTGCTTCGTTGGCGAGCTAGCCAGTTTGTCAGGCTGACTAGTAAGAGAAGAGAACTTTCTGACCTGGCACTTTCGGACTTCTTTGGACCTCGATTCTTCGGATCCTCTTTGGATTTCCTTTTCGGACCTTTTCCTCGGACTTCCTTTTCGAACCTCTTCGGGGGAAAGCTTGGCGCCGCGCTGTCGCAGGATTCCTCCGTAAGTTTTCTTTCTTGTACTTCGCTGGTAGTTCCGTTTCCGATGATGGCAAGATTACCTCGGGCAGTTTTGACTTGAGCAGTTTTTTCTTATTAGCTAGTTTTTTGACTACTGTGAGAGCAAATCCTTGCTGTCTCATTTGCTAAGAGCTCTTGAGTTGTCTTTGTACGCGACACGTACCAAAAAAGAGTCTTGAGTCTTGGGTTGTCTTTCGTCGTCTTTTCTTTACTACAATTCAAGGTTTTACAGACAAGAAATGAATCCCTAAGACTACAAAGATACTTTACGTGGCGTTACGTGACGGTCAAAAAACTGTAGCGCTCCGGAGCTCTTAGCT
>JAVGVS010001622.1:0-17667 GCA_032718565.1 Distichodus sexfasciatus
CCCCCCCATCCCCCTCCCCCTCCATCTCCATCTTTCCCTCCATCTCCCTCTCTCTCTCTCTCTCCCCCCCCCGTCTCTCCATCTTTCCCTCCATCTCCATCTCTCTCTGCATCTTCCTCTTTCCACCGCTCTTTTCTCCACATCTTTCCCTCCACTCCTCTCGCTCTCCACTTCTCCCTCTCATCCTCCAACTTTCTTCTCCTGCTGCTCTCTCCTTCTCTCACTCCACCTCCGTCTGTCCTTCATTGTTTTTCCATCTCTCTCCACCTCCCTCCTTCTTTCATTTCAACTTTTCCCACCTCCCTCTTTCCTTCTCCACTTCCTCCTTCTCTCCTCCATACTCTCTCTCCTCTGTCTTCTTTACTTCTCTATCCACCTCCCTCTCTCCTGTCATCTCTCTCCCCCTCCCTGTCTCTCCCTGTCTTCATCTTTCTCTCTTCACCTCTTTGTTCCGTCCTCTCTCTCTCTCTCTCTCTCTCTCTCTCTCTCTCACCTGTCTGTCTGGATGGATGGATGAACAGAGGCAGGGATGGATGGATTGATGGAGGATGGGTCAGGGAGGTCAGTGTCATCCCGTCATCTGCTGAAGGAGGAAAGAACAGAGTGATGGATGGACGGATGGAGGGATGTGACACAGGGGAAAAGGAGAGTGATGGGACGAGCAAACCAGAACACGGTTATCCGGAGTGTGATGGAGAGACGGATGACGGGGAGAAAGATGATGATGATGATGGTCTCTGTCTTCTCGTTTAATGGTATTCCCAAAGTGAGGTTTTCAGCAGTGTGTGTGTGTGTGTGTACATTTAACATTTCACAAAGACTTTATTCAAATACAATAAAGCTTGGTTATTCTCTCTCTCTCTCTCTCTCTCTCTCTCTCTCTCACACACACACACACACCTCTCAGTGTCGTTTGGAGGTTACCAGTCCTGCAGAATATATACAAATGCATCTAAAATTATAAATAATTATAATAATTATAAATAATTAATATAAAACACTTTCAACATTTCATTTAGAGATTTCAGGTGAACTTTCATGTGTGCTATAAACATTAAACAAAATATTTCAAGATGTTTTAAAAGATGTTTTAATGTTATTTTTGTTGACAATTAAAGTAATTTACTAAACCTCAAAATAGGACATTTATTTATGTATTTATGAATATTTTACAATAATTTTAAAATCACACAGACATTCGAAAAATGATCTTCTGCAAATTTACAGTAAAATAAACCATAAATTAATTTTAGTTTAATGTTGCTAAGCGGATGTTAGCGTGATTCCAGCAGCGACTCAGGATTGGAAAGCATTCTTTGGACTATTTTTATGTCTTAATTTCTTTAAAAATGATTAATTGGAGATTAATCTTGAACTAATGTTTACGTGTGTATGAAATGTTCGTGCGCCCGGTCGCCCAGAGGAGGACGGGGTCCAGTTCCGAGTCTTGATTTCTTGCTACTAGCGGGATTTTCCTCAGGTTGGCTCGTTGGGGTTTGGGCTGGTTCTGTGTAAAGTGATTTGTGGTAATAACTGTTGTTAAGAGCGCTATATAAACAGCATTGAATTGAACTGTGGCAGGTATTTTGTATTTTTAGCCCCAATTTTACATTCAAAGGCAGAAAAATAATAATAAAAATATAGAAATCATTGCATTTAGTACAACAGCTGTTCACATCGTAGTTATCAACCACGAGTTCACTATAAACTACAATTCTATGTTTTAAATGAAGATTTTAGCTGCTCGCACCGGCGAACTGTCAAGATGCAGCCAGTTTCAGTTTGTGTAGTTCTGTCTGGTGCCCGCTGTCTGTCTGGTCCTTGCCCCACCTCCCTATTGTTTCTGATTGGTTAGTCAGTGTTCGTCAGTAATATCACCTGTGTTGTTTATTGTTAAGTCTGGCCCCTTGACCCCGTCATCGTTTGATTCGGCTTGTTTAGTGTTTGGTTTCTCAGACGTAGGATGTCCCGGTCTGATGAATCCACTCCCTCGTTTCTGTGTCCCTATATAGGTTTGGCTTTTTCCTTGTGTTCCTTGTCCGTCCACCTTCACTCTCCCGTGTTGGTGTGTTTGTTTTCTGGAAAGAGCATTTCTGCTTGTGGCTATCGTGCCTCTTTGTTGCTTCAGTTTTCAATAAATAGATGGCAAAGGTACCATGCCCCGTGTCATGCCAACCGGACTCGTGACACTAACACAAACACGCACATCATGTCACTGATCAGTATTCCATATATGATATGATGGTAATATGAAAATCTGAATATTTTTGACAGTACAATGTCAAGTCACACTAGATACACGAGCTTCACTCAGGTGTGCAAGTTGTGTCCGTTTCACTTTTCACAGTCATACATTTTGATCATTCTTGCTTGCGTCTCGGCCAACGTGTCTGTGCCACTTCAAGGGCTTTTGTTGGCAACAATTTTAATCTCATGTAGCGTGAAGAAAGCTTCACTGGACAAATCTCAGTCTCACACACACACACACACACTTCTACTTTGTATCGCATGTTTCTACACCCCTCTTTTCCCCTTTTTATCTCTACTCCACATCTAACAGTAGACAACAGTGTGCAAATTGTTCATACAGGATTTGTATAAATTGCGCAAGATCAGGTCACTACCTTTATTACGACCCATTTTCCTGTGATTATCTCAAGTTTCCAAACTCTTCAAGATGACGTTGGTGATGAAAACGCTCTCAGATGTGTGTGTGTGTGATTTCTTTATATAACGTACAGCAGTGAGCGGATGAGCAGATGGAAATCTCTGCTGCGGGACTGTGCTGGTGTTTTCAGTCTTGAGGCTGAGGGGCTTCACACTGAAACTGGTTTTATTTCCACAAGTGATCAGCTTGATTTGAACTGCGTTGGGCTTTTCATGTCGGCTGATTGACAGAACAAGTCATCCATAATTTAACACGTCTCCGGCTGTGGTGGGGGGAAATATTCTGACAGAAATGTGAAACACTTTGACAGAAATCCACCTACCAAAGCCTAGCCTGGGTCCAGAAAACTGCTTTCATCAGGTGAAGACCCATGTCGCAGTGTGATTTAGTTGTGTGTTGAATCAGTCCTGGGGTGTTGGTGTAACGGTTACAGAGTTGGCTCTGTGATCAGAAGGTTTCCGGTTAACGTCCTGGGTCTAGCCCGGGTGAAAAGCAGGAATCCTGACTGCTAGACAAGCTCATGTCTTTACCACCGGAGGTTTTGGTTGGAATTTTGGTTTCCACTCATTTTGAATCAGCTGCCCAGCCCAGCACTATAAATACTCAAAAATCACTGTACTGATTGTTACTGAACAAACAAAATACAAACAGCAAAGGTGGAAAAGAGTGGGAGTAAAATACTGACTGCAGTAAAATCGTGAGGCTAAGCAGGACTGGAACGCAGTCGTAACTTCCACCGTCACCGCCCCTGAGACAAATGAAGGCATTAATCTTGCGGAGTCGACTCGGCGCTAACAACCCCGCCATGCAGGCTCAATACGCTTTTAAAACGCAGTCTCCTGAGCCTAATAACTCTCAGCACAATCTGCACACAATAGCTGCTAAGCGCCCCGCACAACGGATCATCTGGGTTTCCGCGGCGACCATTTCCTCCCTCGCTCCGGCGCCATGGGAGACCGAGAAACCTCCAGCGTCACACCTCCGTCTTACCCTCAAAACTAGAGAGGGTGGGTAAAGTGGATAAAAATGAACCGCAATCGTTTACAGTTCTTAACGTTGCTTTCTAGTAACAACTTCTTACAAAATCCACACAAACCTCTCTCATTTGGCATATTTCAGATATACATCTTCCTGCTTTTCTACTGCCGTTTGCTTTCTAGCACAAATACAGCTCAGTAACAAGTTTAAACAAAACTTACTTATTATTTTCTCAGGTCAAAATCTCATTTACATTTTAAAATTTTGTTATTCATTATACAATATTTTGTCAATAATAGTTTTCTACACTATACTGCACTAGTAGCTAAATGTGTTATTTTTTATTGCAGTATAACAACAAATTTTGTAAAATAATATGGTGTGAAATACAGGACAAAAACTTTTTTCATAATTTTTGTAATTTTTTATACACGTCTCAATACTGTTTTTCAAAACTTTACACGAGCACCATATGCACTGACTAGGCTAAGTTAGATAAACTCAGAATTTTTTTTTGCATTGCTTTAATACAAGAGGCATTCTTCCAAAATTTATAAATTCCTTGAGAATCATCACTTGCAAAATATTCTATCACTACAACAATTTCAGCAAAAATGTAGAAACTTTTCAAAAGCTACTGAAACAGAAAGTATCATTTACCGTCATTATATTTTGAATGTAATTGTCAGTAATTGAAATGATTTTTAACAGTATATTGCACACGTAACAATGTATAAATATATAAGCAATGTGTAAACTATACAATACATTTGCTGTAATATCTTATTATTTTGTAAAACAACACGCTGGGAACGACATGGTCCGTCTTTTCTTTTACAGTTTTTACCATCATTTTTACACGTCTCAATTCTCTATGCAATTTTTCGAAAAACCTCATGTGTTGTTTTCATACAAAATGCCTGAAATAGGCCACGCCCCCTTTACGCAGTCACAGCCGTATCTTGGGTTTGACTCAGGAGCGGAGATAGATGAAGTCCATCAAATTTCAGATTTACATCTGGAGTGGTTATTGAGATACTAACATGTATCAGTTATAGCGCCCCCTAGTGATCAGACTGCACCCTCTTTGGCTGGTGTCCAATGCTCACAGTGTACATGAAGGCTACCAAGTCTGGTTTTGTTTACATGTTTTTCTGAGAAGATATAAGCTTTTTACAAACCAAACAGGTTTTTTTTTTTTTTTTTCACTACCAAAGGTTTAATTTATAAAGTGTGTGGTTAAGGCTGTGTCCCCCCGCCGCGACCCCAGGTGGGATTAAGCAGGCCACATCATGAATGAATGAAATGAAGAATAA
Organism: Distichodus sexfasciatus; assembly: GCA_032718565.1. NCBI lineage: Eukaryota > Metazoa > Chordata > Actinopteri > Characiformes > Distichodontidae > Distichodus > Distichodus sexfasciatus. Next base: position 4,963 of record JAVGVS010001622.1, read on the forward strand.
TAGTGACAAGAAGAAGACAAAGACACAAGAAGTCAACAACAAAGAAGATGAAGAACAAGAGAAATATGAAGATTATGATAAACAGAAAGTTAGGAGGAGGAGGAGAAGGATGAGGAATTCTACATGGAAATAATGAGAGTGATAATTTTCACAATAATATGATTAATGGAAAATTACACAATCAGTAAAAAGATTAAAATATTATAAAGAAATAGACATCTCAAGACATTGTCATGAGGCTGAATTAAAATTTCATAAGATATTTGTGATTTTAAAGCAACAATACATGAATATTATTTAAGGTTATTTAACACTACAATGTTTTACAGCAACTGGTAATTATTTACATATTAGGCGTTGTGCAAAAAATCTATTTGAATCATCATTATTTATTTATTTATCTCAATCCCATAATAAGAAGGTTTGGACGTCTAATTTATTAGTCTCCCAAACACTTCCAACTCTCCAACAACCAATCAAGTTCTTCCATCTGGCCTAATTGCCTTGTTGGTGCTCCTCAGCCAATAGGGAGCAGCCAGTGGATGGAGTCTACACAGGATTGGCTGGTTTGAAAAGCCCTCTCTCGCTGAGCTGATATGTTTGGAAAAGGCTTTCAGGAGAATAATGGAGCTGGTTCTTTGTCCTAACAAGATGTTTTGGAGAGGGCGCTGTGCAGTTTGTTGAAGGCTGATGGTTCTATCTGGTTCATCTGTGTTCCCTTGTGGGTTCAAATCATTACTGTTTGTCTGGTTGAAGAGGGAAGTGTTTGCTGGAAGTGAATCTCATGGTTTGGCTGGTTTCAGTGAGCTTGTGTTTGGTGGGACTCTGGTTGAGTTTGGTGAGAGTGCTGTTTGTGGAGGCTTCTGGTACCAGTTGCTGGCTTCTTGTCTCACGTTGCTGTGTGTTCAGTGCTTTGTTGCTTCTTGCTTTCTTCCAAATGTGATTGTGGTTTGTGATGGGGGAAATGGTGGCCTGAAAGTGTACCTCCTACAGTTGCTTACATGCTGGAAAATGTTCAATCTTCTCACCATTTATCACAATGTCCTTATTTCATCAAAGCTGTGGTGTTCTGCTGTAAATACTGGCTTTATCATGTCTGGATCCAAAAACTTCATGCACCAATGGACTTGTGATGGCCACTTGAAGAGGCGCTGAAGCATGGGAGGAAGATGCAGGTATTTGGAGCTTCTTAATGCTGTCTTTCTTGGATGTCGCAGCACTGATGTGGTATTTTGTAGCCTGAAAGTTGGATGCGTCAGAACAATGTGGTCTTGCCTCTCGAGCACTTTACAAACTACTTTACTGGAAAAGGAGGAATTCTTGGAGAAGGTTCTGAAACATGGACTGACTTTGGAGAGTGGGAAATGGAGAAGTTGAGATGGAGGAAATGCATGTTATGAAGTCCGGACTTTGGACTATCTGCAAATCGGCGGATGTGGTGCATGGTTTTGATGGATTCTAAAGAATGCTCTGGATCTTTGAGGCTTGTCAATGTTCTTTCTTGGGTATCACAGCACCGACAAGGTATTTGTGGATTGAAGATTTATTCATTGTACTCCAAGTATGTGGATGAGGATGGCGATGGTTCAGATGTGATGAGTGAGGAATGTTCACACCTTGTTGACTTCCTTCAGGTGGTTCTGTGCTTCTCTGATGGTTCTGTCTGAGTATTAATGTGGCTGGAGCTGGCTGTTCACTGACTTGATTCACTAACAGTGACCAATCTTCTTTATCTATATTTTCTGTACTTCTATATAAGACGTACTGATTGGTTCTCACTCCTACAAGGCAATACAGATGGAACAGAGCCATATGATTTGAGTAAGTGTAGCCAGGCCCACGCCATCCCTGTATACCATTTATTCAAGAGTACTTCAAGGAGAAGCTGAGTAAGTATACTTGCTTTCAAAGACTTGGTAGGCTTGCGGTCTTACTTTGAATAAAATGGTGTGATGAGTTTGATGTCTAATTGTTAAGGTTTAAGGTGTTTTTGTTGCTTCATTTTTCTAAGCTTAGATTTCCACTGAGGAGTTCTGGCAGCAGAAGAATCTTCTAGAGCGTGAAGCACACTAGCTTCAGGAGCGTAATGGGTAAGTGTTAGACCTAATATGTGCTTCTATGACTTGAGAATGAATGTTCATGGCTTTGATATTTTTGGTTTAATAGTTAAGCACTCCAAGTTGGACTCGTTGGAGAAATGACGGGGTGAAGCAGAAAAAGGTGTAGTATTTATTTAAATGTAGTCCCTTCTTACTTTCACTAAACTCTACTAATATTTACAAAACCATCTCTATGTTAAACTTGTTGGGCCAATTTCCCAGTCCAGGATTAAGCCTAGTCCTAGAGTAGTTTAGAGTTTTAATGGTAAATCTCCATTGGTGCTACAACTTAATCCAAGACTAGGCTTAATCCGTCCGGAAGGAGCCAGCACAGCAAGTTTAAACTTGTCTATAAAGACCCATTAACATACTCCCATCTTAAGATGTGGTTTGTACTCTTTGGGCTGGTTTCTTAAACATGGATTAAGCCTAGTCTTGGATAAGCTGCAGTACCAATGGAGATCTACCATTCAAACTCTAAACCTAGTCTCAATCCTCGACTGGGCGATTGGCCCTCTATGAGCATCTAACCACTACATGATGCAGGAACCACTGTGAAATTTGTCCTGACTTTGCCCTCTGTAGACTGCAGTTCTCAGACCCTCATCACAAGAAGCAGGTGGAGCCCTTTTGGATCCAAGAAGCTACAGTGATGGAGCCAGAAGCAGCGTGGTGGGTAGTGATCCGAGCAGAAGCGAGTTGAAGTGGTGTTATTTAATTAGTGATGTCTTTAATTAATCTCATGTATATTGCAGATCCTTTATTTTGGATGACCATTGAGGTGATGCCCAAAACACTGGATCCACATGACCAGTAAGACAAACACGGTGAGAACTGGGGTAATACTTAAGAGGCTCAAATAAGGTATGTGGGAAGAGCTAAATGTTCTTTCTTTGTTTGGGTTTGTCCCCCATCAGGACTTTGGATTATCACCTGGCAAGTGGAACATGCGGTCTGGACACCTGACCACAGCCTCGGACATGAGGAGTCGGAATGATACGGTCTACAACTTGAACATGGAGGTGAATGTGAGCAGTTCAGATGAAGGGTAAAGGTAGGCTTTCTTTCATTTACTAATAGCTTAAAACATAACTAACTCAACTACTAATTAGCTTGGAATATAACTTTAACTCGATGTAACTACTGATTAACTTGCAAGATAACCAAGTCAAATGTAACTACTAATTATCTTAGATGGTAACTAAGTCAAATTAAACTCAAAATAAAAGTAAATGGGCCAAAATTAGGTGAAAATTGCATTAGACTGAAACGTTTCATTTTCGGAGGTGCACCAAAGTCTGGCTTCTTTTGAGCAAGACACGGTAAGTCTTTCTTTTCAGTTTTCTGTTTTGTCTTGGAATCGTATTGTTTCTTTTTTGAGGCTGATCATGTTTTGAGATCAGTCTTGGTTTAGAAGCTATTGACCTAGCCTAAGGCGTGGCCCATAAATCCTACACCTTCAATGCCTTGCAGAAGTATTCACCCTCTTTCCCTGTGCTGTTGCTGGTGATTTTTATTGACAAAACTGTGATTGACGGTTTTACTGAGGTCAGCATGGAAACCTGTTTAGGTTGGTTTTGGTATTCCTGTTTTTACTTTGTTTAATTATACCAGGCTTGGTTTTGAAATAGCCGTAGCTGCTGATATGGAATTAAAGCTCAACTCTCTAACTAACCTGTTTTGTTGCATTACAACCTACAACTGAAATGGAATGTTTCACAAATGATTTGTATTTAGTTTACACAACTTTTGAGGTGCAAAATGTTATTGACAGTGTAGCAAACAAAGCTCTGGTGTGCATAACTCTTCACCCCCGTCCAGCTTAATCCCTAGTAGAGCCACTTTTTGCAGTGGCTACTCTCTTTGGCCATGTCTCTATGAGCTCAACATGTCTAGCCACTTCTAGGGCTTTTCAGAGCAGGTGTTATATGAAGATTTCAGATGGTAAATCCACCTGACCACACAGCTGCGTGCAAGTGCTTAATTTTAAAGGCAATGAAAGTTATTAGGAAATTTTACTTCAACTAATTCACTGCATTACCATTTTGTTCGTGTCAAAACCAGTTAACACAGCTCCTTTTCCCAAAACCCTCTAAATCCACTTCTTCCACAGAGTTAAATCACTTAAGATGCTACTGGAAACACTGAAAATGATGACTGCACATGAGCAATTAGAGGGGGTGGTGTTGGTTCATTTAAGACTCCATATACACATAGCCTTGTAGTTATTAAAAATGGATATTATTTTCTCTTCTGTTTTCAAAAACATCACGAATCTGGATAAATACGCTATCAAGAGCTGCGTCGTACCGTGTCAGCCAATCAGGATCCTGAGGTGTTTCCCAAAAGTATAGCTGCTAATGCATTGCTAACTGTTAGCAACACGATGTTGGTTGCTAATGTAGTTAGCAACTATACTTTTAGGAAACGCAAAGCTGAACAGGAGACCTCGCAGCACAATTTTTGTGCCATTCTTCAGGCAGGACGATTTCACACAGTTTCTCCACCGTTCAGAGGTCAGTGTGGGATATGGGGATATCGGTCTTGGTCATTGGGTTGAAAGCTGTAGAAAAGCGAGGCTTCTCCTCCAAGCACTACTTCTCCTTTTCTCCTCGATGTTCTTAATCTGCTGCATTAGCACGTGCAAACAAACACGAATAGCTTGAATAAGGGAGAGAATCGCTGCTCTGACCGTATCCATCTTCAGTATTCAACGTAAACAAACCTCAGACCTGACGTCAACCCGTTTCCTGACCCCTTATGAACCTAACTCGGTTCTCTCTGTCCACCTGTAGACACTGAAACCAGAGTTTTCTACAATAGCTATTTTTAAGTGGCTTTAACCTCCATTTATGTGTGGACGATGGACGCAACCGCATAAAATATCAGCAGTTTTTATAAATACCCGGCTACGTTTGAACGAGGCCTCATTCACACCCATGACAGTGTTTCCCCTGGGATTACAGCTTTGGGGGCGAGGACGGGGTTAGGGTGGGAGGGAGTGTGCTTACCTGTGTGTGTGTGTGTGTGTGTGTGTGTGTGTGCCATGTTTTTATGTGTTGTGGGGATCTGTTTGTCCCCTGAAATCCCTTATTTTTATGGCTTTGTGGGGACATTGGAGCCATTGGTAAAGGTTAAGATTAGCTGTAGAATTACGTACATTGTCATTAGGGGAGCCTATGGTATGACCCCCATGTTTGTGTGTGCGGGGCAGAGGGTGGCAGGGGGAACAACGCATGCTACACCTGCGACCAAGCCATTTCCACTGTTTTCTTTCGTCCTTATAACGGGCAGTCTTGAGGGCGGCGACGTGTCCTTTGTCCATTGGCGGTCATTAGGACAGGCTCATCCGTGTCATTGTTCTCTGTTTTCAATCTTAAGTCTGATCTCAAACACCAATAACACTGTTTACAAAAACAGGCTCCTCAGCGTGGCACCACGATAAACACGAAGTCAGATGATTGGTTCTTGCGTTGTGATTGGTTCTTGGAATGCTGTAGGAAAGTGGTATTTAGAGGATTTTGCCTTCAAGTGGTATTTCAGACGATGTGGAGAGTGGTGTTTAGCGGATTTTCAAGCAGAATGATTTGATGTATACTGTACTATGTGTGGAGAGCATAACGAGCATCGTCTCATTTTTGAAGGAGGTGATGTTTAGCAGCTTTTGCATCTGAGCTCTTCATGTGTATGTTGATGTGACCGCAGACAGGTGGAACTAATCTAACTAATCTGAGGTGTGAATTTAAGTAATTGGCAGTGCTGGAGATTATTTAGGTGCTTCATAGCAAAGGAGGTGAATACACATGAGCACACCTTTTTTTTTTTTTTTTTTTTTTTTTATATAATTTTTTTTGTTTACTTGAACTATGTTGTTTAGATCCACTACATAAATATCCATTTCAATTCCAGGTTCTAATGCAACAAAATGGGGGAGGAGTGAGGGGGGTGAATACTTTGGCAAGGCACTGTATGTTAAAGTAGAATATAGCTCTGACAATATAGTAGAATATAAACTTTAAAATAACAAATTCTAAGAGAATTTACTTAAATATAAACTAAGATAATATAAAATCTAAAGGAATTTACTTGAATATAAACTTTAAGATGGTGAAGTTTAAAGTAAAATATAACTTCAAGGTGATGCTGTTGAATGTCCTATTTTCACTGTCGTGCCTTTGTTGGGTGAAGAGCAGAACAGCGTTGGATTAGTTAGTGTGGGTGAGTCTGGGCAGTCAGGGCAATGAAAGGTGGGTCTTAAGAGTTTCTTTTCCCTGACTTGAAATGTAGTTTTTATATTTCAGGTTAGGTTTTGCTTTTCTCGCGCACAAAAAGCAAAAGGCTGTGGTGGAGGCACTCCTGGGGTTCTGGGACGGGGTTCGAGTCCCTGCGCAGTCTGGAGCAATATGACCTGTAAAGCATTTTGATTTAGCCATGAAACTTATGTTGGTAGAATATCAGCGGTGAAATCTTTCAGATGCTGTTTTGTTTTAATTGGTAGTCTGGATAGCGCCCCCTATTGGAGTCGCCAACACCTTTAATAGCAGCAAGCAGCTCAATTAGATCAGCTCTATTTACTGCATATGAGCAGCTGCATATGAGCCTCTGATGCGTTATTGTACATTTGTGTGTGTGTCCAGGGTTCTGCAGTGCATTATAGTTAAGGCAGCTCCCTTGACACGTCTCCCGCGTTGACTACGTCCAACTGGGGAAAAAAGAGAAACTGAGCAATTATCAATGGGGTCCAAGCACTGGCATGGTGTAGTGCCCCCTCTTGGTGGACTTGTCATTTTTGATGTGTGTGGTCGGAGCACCATGCCACACCAGCAGTCCAAAGGGTTTCTACCAAAAATGTATAGTGCATGCTATACTAGATGAAACATGGTAACGTATAGTCGTTGGAATAGGCCATGCCCCCTTTACGCAGTCATAGCCATATCTGAGGAGTGCAGAACTCAGGAGTGCAGATATATGAAGTCTACCAAAAATTTCAGCATTGATCCCCCTATTGATCAGATTCTACCCTCTTGGGCTGGTGTTGGAAGGTCGGAGTGTACATGAAGTCTACCAAGTTTGGTTTCATTTGGATGTTTTTCTGAGAAGCTGTAGGCTTTAGAGTAATTATGGGCCACGCCTAGAATATGAATTGATGGATAACTTTGTAACGCCTTGTCCTATCAATTCTGTGCACAACTTTTTGCCTAGACAGAGCCTAGATGAAGTACGCCAGGTCTCGTTAGAATTGGACCAACGGTGTCAGGAGGTCATTTTACCGTGAATTGGAGATTTTACAAAATAACAGGATATTTGGCAGGTGGAAATGGCCGGGGTCATGTCCATTAGAATTGGGAGCTTTCAGGGAATCGAGGGAAAAAAAATTACGTTTATATAGCAGGAGATACAAGCTAAAACATGTATTGTTTTGTAATAGCGCCACCTATAGGTGGACGTGCTGTTTTTGGTCTTTGAGGTCTGACATGAAGTCCTGATAAGTGCACCAGAGGGTTTTGCTGTAAGGCATACGGCTGAGGCTGTGGTCAGACTTTTGAAAACAGGGTTCCAGCACTTCATGCGCGGACCCCTAATTATGTATTTACTATATTATTTTTACTACAGTATTTAATAATTTAGTGAGACATAATGTAAAAACTGTTCATTAGCTAACAAACAGAAATAACTTTACTCAAGTTTGCTGCATTTCAACACGAAATTTCTGTAAAAGCACTGTCATTACTATGTTTTTGAATTGAGCGCAGTGTTGATAGTACTGAATTTTGCACATGTATTTACCATTTAATCTTTATTACAGTATGTAGTAATTTTATAAAACACAATGTGAAATACAGGATTTAAAACAGTGATCTTAACCATCATTTCACACGTCAACACTGTGTCAGCTATTGCTAATATTTAATATTTAACGGTTTCCGGTTGATGCTTCCCTGCTGCTAGTTCCAGTAACTTATTTGTGCTTAAACTTTTCATGTAAAGGGACACTTTAATGTGTATTGTTCAATTAACACCTCGTTATAAACAGATGTGATTAAGCTGTTGTAATTGGTGCTTCATGGCCACGCCCACAAGAAACAGACCCGGAGCACAAAATGATAACGTATCAATTAATCAGAAAGTCATTACTACAAAATTAATTACTACAATAAATATCTAATCATAAATACCAAATTAATCATTTATTATAGTCTGATTAAAAGTGTAAATCCATCTCTTTATCTCTCCCTCTCTCAGCGTCACCGTGGCAGCAGGATGAATAGATTGATGTCAGGGCTTATGTGTTCTCTCAGGATTGTGCTGTCAAAAGCCTGCCCTGTTACACACACCGGGGAGAGAGAGAGAGAGAGAGAGAGAGAGAGCGCAAAACGAATAAAAAGAGAGAGAAAATGGGAAAGAGAAATGCCCCCAGTCTGTTCTCACACTGCCACACTACTACAATCAGCTTGATGGATGAGGGAGAGCAGAAAACTCTGAGCTGTGAGAGGAGGAGAGCCAATAACGGAGGGATGAGCGTGCAAGAGATTCCACCTCCTCCCATCCCTCATTCCAAGCTGCTAATCATGTGTGTTAGTGTAATGAGGGCAGACGGAACACACACCTCTAATAACACACACACGTATAGAGGCAGCAGACGCTCCATCACGTGTGTGTGTGTGAAAACAGAAGACAGAGAGAATAAAGGAGTGTGTGTAGGAGGAGGAGGAGGAAGAGAGCTGGTCACTCGTTAAAGCAAGACGAGCTGGAAGTAAAAACACAACCCCACTCTGCCCTGACGATCTTCATCTTCATAACCAGCTCAAACTCATCTCACTCGTCTGCTAAACCACGCTGTACTGCGTCATCATCATCATCATGATGCAGGAAGCACGCAGAAATCATCACATTACACAGCCAGAACCAGCAGACAGACAGACAAGAGGGAAGAGACATATAGAGGAATGACATGAAGGAGAAAACAGTGAGACAGACCAACAGATGGATAGACGTAGACAGATGCAGGGGAAAAGAGAGACACATAATGGAAGATACCAACAGAGTGTGAAGGAGACAGACAGAAAGACAGACAGGTGGAAAGGGTTTACACGAGGACTTCTTGTGTGACATTTTGTTTAAAACTTGTCAAACTTTGCGGAAGAGTGAGATGAAGTGAAGAAAATGATGGAAAAAGAGAATGAAAAGAACAAAATGACAAAGGCAAAGAAGATAAAGTGTAGAAGAAGAAGAAGAAAGTGGGGGGGGGGAAGAAAAATGAGAATAACAAAAAGTTATTGCAAGAAAAAGTGAAGAAGCAGAAGCAGTGGGGGACATGAGTGGTAGTGGTAATGGAGCAGGATTAAACAGCGGTCAGCAGCAGCTAGGATATTTCTGGACATGTTGACCTGCAGCAGGTGAAGCTCAACTCGACCCTGATCACGACTCCCTCCTGAATTTCCCGTTTAAATCGGACCAACTCGGAGTGAGGTCGCCGTGGCGACGGAGCTGCCGAACCTGCTCTCCCCGTAATGAGGCTGCGCAAGAGGACGGAGGTTTTTGGGAAGTGTGAGTGAAGCTGAAGGAAGTTCTTCTGTGTCTCGCTGAGTAAGTTAACACCGCAACAGAGACGTGACTTACCCTGCGGACACAATCACTTTGTCCTGCCACATCACATTTACCGCCACATCACTTCCACCTGTCAGGTCACATTTCAGCAGCGCAGAACCACGACGGTACGTTAGCACCCAAAAACCCAGCTCCACGTAGAAAAGTTACAGCAAAAACAAGATGTATTCATGTGAGGGTTGGTGCTGGTAGTGTTGGGGAGGAGCTACCTACAAGCAGCAAAGCTACACCCGTAAATACTTCATTTCAGCAGCTAACCAGGAGCACAGCTACCAAAATGCCCCAACTATCTACTTTTAAAGCTACAGCATTTTATATATAGTTACTTTTAAATGTACACTTTATAAGTAGTCATTTAACTGTAAAGCCACAGCATTTTTAAAAGTATCCAGTTACTTTTAAAGCTACAGCATGTTAAGCGTTGTTCATTTTAAAGCTACAGTATTTTAAAATTAGTTAGTTACTTTTTGTTGCTACATGTAGTGAGTTACTTTTAAAGCCACATCATTTTAAAACTAGTTACTTTTAAAAGCGGTCATTTAACTGTAAAGCTACAGCATTTTTAAAAGTATCCAGTTACTTTTAAAGCTACAGCATTTTAGGCGTTGTTCATTTTAAAGCTACAGCATTTTAAACATTTTTCATTTTAAAGCTACAGCATTTTAAGCGTTGTTCATTTTAAAGCTACAGCATTTTAAGCGTTCATTTTAAAGTTACAGCATCTTAAGCGTTGTTCATTTTAAACCTACAGCATTAAGCGTTGTTCATTTTAAACCTACAGCATTTTAAGCATTTTTCATTTTAAAGCTCAGCATTTTTAAGTATTTTTTTCATTTTAAAGCTACAGCATTTGCTGCCCATTTTAAAGCCGCTAAGATTTTAAGCATTTTTTTCATTTAAATACAGCATTTTAAGCTTAGCCTTAAAGCCACAGCATTTTAAGCTGCCCATTTTAAACCCAAGGTTATTGTTGTTCATTTTAAACCTACAGCATTAAGCGTTGTTCGATGGAAATATTTGAACCCGTTACTGCCGCTGTTCATTTCCAGCCACAGCATTTTAAGCGTTGTTCATTTTCACAAGTTACAGCATCTAAAGCGCCTATTTTAAAGCTGCTACATCTACGCGTTGTCTATTTTAAATCTAAAAGAATAAGAGTTGTTCATTTTAAAGCCACAGCATTTTAAGCATTTTTCATTTTAAAGTTGCCATATTTAAGATTTTTTCATTTGAAGCCACAGCATTTTAAGCCGCTCATTTTAAAGCCACAGCATTTTAAGCTATTGTTCATTTTAAATCTACAGCATCTCAAACGCTGTTCATTTTAAAAGCTACAGCATCTTAAGCTGCTGTTCATTTTAAAGCCACAGCATTTTAAGCTGCTCATTTCCGAAACCCACAGCATTTAAGTATTCATTTAAAGCCAGCATTTTAACATTCATTTTAAAGCCAGAGCATTAAGCATTGTTAATTTTAAAGTTGCTGTTATTTTGGGCGTTGTTCATTTGTGCCGGTTGGCATTTTTGTTGTTGTTCATTTTAAAGCTACAGCATTTTAAGTAGTTACTTTTAAAGCTACAGCATTTTAAGTATTACTTTTAAAGCTACAGCATTTGTTGTTGTTCATTTTAAAGCTACAGCATCTTAAACGTTGCTCATTTTAAAGCTACAGCATCTTGCTTGTTTCATTTTAAAGCTACATTTGGGTTGCCCATTTTAAACCTGCTACATTTTTAAGTATTCATTTTAAAGCTTACAGCATTTTTAAGCGTTGTTCATTTTAAAGCTGCTACATCTAAACGTTTTGTTTTAGAAAAGCCACAGTATCTTAAGCGTTGTTCATTTTAAAGCCGAAGTTACATTTTAAGCATTTCATTTTAAACCTACAGCATTTTAAGTATTCATTTTAAACCTACAGCATTTTAAGTATTCATTTTAAATCTACAGCATTAAGCGTTGTTAATTTTAAAGCTACAGCATTTTAAGCGTTGTTCATTTTAAAGCTACAGCATTTTAAGCGTTCATTTTAAAGCTACAGCATTTTAAGCATTGTTCATTTTAAACCTACAGCATTAAGCGTTGTTCATTTTAAAGCTACAGCATTTTAAGCGTTGTTCATTTTAAAGCTACAGCATTAAGCGTTGTTCATTTTAAAGCTACAGCATTTTAAGCGTTGTTCATTTTAAACCTACAGTATTTTAAAATTACTTAGTTACTTTTTGTTGCTACAGCATTTTAAATGTAGTGAGTTACTTTTAAAACTACATTGTTTTAAAACTAGTTAAAACTGTGTGCTGTGCTCTGGTGTGTTCACAATGACTAATAATCACTCAATTTGTTTCTTGCTTCTTTGAAGAGTGGAAACTTGAGATAATCACAGGGAAATGGGTCGTAATGAACCGGATTAAGGTAGTGACCTGATCAAACCCAGTTTACTTGGGTAATTTGGGTGGTGGTGGTCTTGTGGTCAGGATATTCACCTCTGGATCAAGAGGTTGTGGGTTTGAATCCTACCTCCAGCACTATCGCCACTGGGTTCCTGAGCAAGACCCCAAGTCGCTGCAGGGAGACTGTCCCTGAAATGGGTAAGAGCGTCTGCTAAAATACTGTAAATGTAGAACTAGGGCTGCAACAACTAATCGATTAAATGGATTACTAAGATAGCTGGTAACTACTTTAATAATGGATAAGTTGCATCTATGTTATTACACATACGTACAGTGGCTACTCCCTAATGTGTGGTCAGTAAGCTAGCCAGAGCTGCAGTGGCAGTAAAGCAGCATTAAGCTAGATGCCGACCGCCATACAAGAAGAATAAGAAGGAGACGAGAACCATTGCCGTGTCTTGCGTCACACAAACTGAAGTAATTGTGTAGAAACACATGAATGAGATGTTTCGTGATGTAAACACGTGCTGTTTGTTAGAACATGACTCTCTCAGGAGGTCATTCACTAAAGCGTCCAGTTCAGTCAAATCTTCACATTTATTACAGACAAAA
>JAVGVS010001623.1:0-17655 GCA_032718565.1 Distichodus sexfasciatus
GTCAACTATGGATGGGGCCTTTGATATATGGAGAGAACTAGGGATAAAGAATATTGGGGACCTATACATAGATGGGACATTTGCCTCTTTTATACAGGTTCGGAAGAAATATAGTTTGTCTAACAATCATTTCTTTAGATATTTGCAGATAAGGAGTTACATAAGATCGCATCTACCTAATTTTGAGAATGCAAATCCAGACAGTCTGTATCAGTGTTTAAGCAGGTGGACAAATTCTGGGCATACAATTTCGTATTTGTATGAATGGTTACAAGACATTAGCTCGGTAAATACTGTTTGGTTCAAGGAGGGTTGGGAAAAGGAAATGGGATTTGGAATACAAGAGGACATTTGGAGTAAAGCCCCGGCATATGTAAGTACTTACTCTATTAATGTGCAGCATTGCTTAATACAGTTTAAGATACTACACAGAATACACTACTCAAAGACAAAACTACACAAAATTTTCCCAGAGGTTTCACCTTTATGTGATGAATGTATGATGACAGAGTCTGACTTACTACATCATTTTATACTATGCCCTACTGTTACAGCATTTTGAACCGCCATATTTACCTTTCTGTCTGATGTCTTACAAATTCACCTTGAACTGGACCCAATAATTGTTATCCTAGGAGTCTCCCTAGATTCGGTAAAATTACAGAGGCCACAACAGCACCTCCTGTCCTACTCCCTACTTACAGCAAAATATATATATATATATTGTTATTTTGGAAAAAGGCAGAGCCCCCTTCATTTAAACACTGGCTGACAGAACTGACAAACACACTGCATTTAGAAAGAATTAGATATATTAAGTTTAAAAAAAAAAAACCTTGACAGAATAATGTGACTTGTGAAATCAAACCATAAACATGCATCTACAGAAACTATAGATGAAAAAAAGGTAATGTTTGTCAGGAGCCGATCTGCCCCTTAGCGGAGCAGACAGGAGTTGGCGCTATGTCCCATTTGGTTTCTTTTGTTGTTTTCGTGTCTGTCTCGTCTTGGCCCAGCTTCCTGTGTTTGTGTTTTGGGTTTATGAGTCTCTCCTGTGTTCTAGTCCTGCCCCTTGTTATGTGTGTGTATCTAAGGTTGCTGTTGCCATTCGTGTCTTGTCAGACTTTACACACCACCGTCTCTTTGATGCACAATAACTACTGCAGTGTTATGACACTGCACTGCTGCCACTTATTTGCACAAACATTATACGCTGCTGTACAAATGTTTGCACATACACTGAACATTGTATACATAAATAGCTGAATATAGTATCTGTCATATCATAACCTTCTACCTCTTGCACATCCAATGTAAAATGTCAATTTTGCACCTGTTTAAATGTTTGCATATTTGCACATATACTGAACATTGTACTTGAAAATAGTCCGGATATAGTATCTGTCATATTATAACTCTACCTCTTGCACATTCAGTGTAAATGTCAATTTCAACCTGTTAAGAATACTGCATCCTGACTTGACAAACATTTTTACCTCTATGTCTATTTTTAACTTCTAATTATATTTAAAACTCCTTGTCTAGTTTAAAATGTATATTGCATATTGTATAGTTTAAAATGTTTATTGTTTAATGTATATTTTAGTATTTTTACTTATTTATTGTCTATCCCATGTGCCTAGTTGTGCCACTGCCTATTTATTCTCTGTTCTAATGTTCTCTGCTTGTTTGCACTGGAAATAACCTGGAGCCACGTCGTCTCGTCTCTCTATGTATCTGTAGAGTATATAGCAGAGATGACAATAAAGTTGACTTTGACTTTGACTCACCCTCACTCTCACCACTCTTCGTGTGCTCCGTCTAAGAAGCCAGCCATCGCCGACTGGGACTAACCGCAACGCTACAGCTGGGTTAGCCGCTAAGCTACATCCAGGCTAACCACTAAGCTACTCCAAAGCAAACCACGCCGCTACACGAGCAAGGTACCGTCCTCGTAGAGCACACGAAGAGCCAACAGGACATTTTGCAGCTGGCTTGGAGTGTCTGCACTTCCTGGACTCTGTATAAAGGCAAAGTCAAAGTAAACTTTATTGTCATCTCTGCTATATACTGTACAGATATACAGAGAGACAAGACGACGTGGCTCCAGTTTTAACAGTGCAGTAGGAAAAAGGGAACAAAGAACAATTAAGGCACATGGAAAAAACAATAAATAAATAAAGTACAAAATATACATTTTAAACTAGACATGGAATATTAAATATAACTTTAAACTAGAACTAGAATTAGAAATAGAGGTAGATAGAGAGACAGTTTGGATGCAGTATTACCTACAATATGGAAATTGACTTTTACACTTTTACACTGGATGTGCAAGAGGTTAGAAACAGTTACAGTATGAAAAGAATTCTATATCCAGTCTATTTATACATTCAGTGCTCAATATTTGTGCAAATAGTGGCAGCAGTGCGAAGTCAACAATCATTTCCTTGGTTTTGTCCACATTCAGTGACAGGTTGTTCTCACTGCACCAGGCAGCCAGCCGCTGAACCTCATCTCCGTATGCCGACTCATCGCTGTTGCTGATGAGCCCCACCATGGTCGTGTCATCGACCATGGTGGAGCTCATCAGCAACAATGATGAGTCGATGATGTGGTTTGAGCTGTGCAGGGCGGTGCAGTCGTGGGTCAGGAGTGTGAACAGAAGTGGGCTGAGAACGCAGCCCTAAAGGGGCTCCTGTGCTCAATCTGATGGTGCTGGAAACGTTGTTGCCAATTCGGATGAACTGAGGCCTCTCTGACAGGAAATCCAGTATCCAGTTGCAAAGTGAGGTGCTCAGTCCCAATCCGCTCAGTTTCACACACAGTCTATGGGGAATGATAGTGTTGAATGCTGAATCAAAGTCAATCAACAGCAATCTGACATAAGGGTCTTTATTGTGAGAGAGGGAAAGGTGAAGTGCAGTGGATATGGCGTCCTCAGTTGGCCTGTTTGTGCGATAGGCAAACTGCAGCGGGTCCAGTGAGTGGGGGAGGTTGCTTTTCACCTGTGCCATGACAAATTTCTCAATGCACTTCATGGTGATAGGGGTCAGAGCGATGAGACGATAGTCATTCAGGCAGGATACTGAAGATTTCTTTGGCACTGGGATGATGGTGGTGGACTTGAAGCATGCTGGGACAGTCATCTGGCTCAGTGATGTGTTAAAGATGTCTGTGAAGACCTCGGCCAGCTGATCAGCGCAGTCTCTGACACACAACCTGGACCAGCAGCCTTTCGTGGGTTGACCTTGGTGAAGGTTCTTCTCACGTCAGCTGCAGGCAGAGAGATGATCTGGTTGGTGGTGGGAGGCGTGGCTTTCATCATGTGCATGTTGTTCAGTGCATCAAACCGTGCGTAGAACCTGTTCAGCTCCTCAGGGAGTGTGGCATCCCCCTCACAGCTGCTTGCTGCTGGCTTGTACTGAGTGACAGCCTGGATGCCCTGCCATAAACTGCAAGAGTCTTTTGTGTCATTGAAGTGGTTCTGGATCTTTTGTGCATGTGCTTGCTTTGCTTGTCGGATGGAGCGAGAGAGGTTAGCTCTGGCTGTTCTGAGAGCAGCTTTATTCCCAGACCGGAAAGCAGCATTTCTCTCTCTTAGCCATGCACGCACCTGTGCTGTGAACCAGGGCTTCTCGTTGGCTCTAGTGGTGACATTCTTCAAGACAGTAACATCCTCTATGCACTTGCTAATGTAGCAGGTCACAGATTCTGCAAACTCGTCCAGATTCACGAAGCTGTTGAACATCGCCACCTCTTTAAAAACATTCCAGTCCGTGCACCCAAAACAGTCCTGGAGTGCTGAGACAGCTCCACTGGGCCATCCGGATGCGCGGTCTGGAGCTTGTTAATAGGCTTGTACAATTCGGCTAGCACCAGGTCAGCATTAGTGCTAGGCGGTAGGTACACGGCTATGACTAGCACCACAGAGAATTCTCTCGGCAGGTAGAACGGGCGGCACTTTATGGCCAAAAACTCTATCTGTGGTGAGCAGTGGCAACTCACTTCAGCAGAGTTCGTGCACCAGAGTTTGTTTATGTGGACGCACAAACTATCTCTGCGGCTCGTACTGGACAAAGAGGTTTCTCTGTCGGCCCGATAGCATGCTAGCTCATTTGGCTGGATAGCTGAGTCAGCGATGTCCGTGTTCAGCCACGTTTCCGTGAAAATAAAGATGCAGCAGTTCTTTATCTCACGCTGGCTTGACTGCTGGAGCCACGGATAGTCCATTTTGTTGTCCAGTGAGCGGACATTGGAGAGCAGGACAGATGGAAGTGCTGGTCGGGCCAGGTTAGCTTTTAGCCTCGCGCTAGCACCCATGTGCTTGCCTCGCTTTTGTTTACGTGCGCAACGCTTGCGTTTCGGCCCGCTGCACCTCGTCGTCTCACCCAGACTCCATAGCGTCTCCGATGGCAGATTTGGTGGTGGAATTGTGCATTTCAAGCAGGATGTGTCTGTCGTAGGTGATACGCATCATAACTCGATCACAAACAAAACGGAAAGTTAACAAGGCGAACGAGAATTGCAGTATAAACACTGAATTCGCTGGAGCGCAGTTAGCCGCTGCCTGCTCATGGCGCCGCCGAAAGTTCTCAGAGTGTGGACGGTAATTCTAGAACGCCTCGGTTTGGCTTGGCTGTGCTGTGTGTGTTCTCGTCAGTTGCCGTGTGCTTTGTGTAAGAACTCTGTTCTTGTAAATAAATCCTCCTGCATATGCCGCTGACTTCCCTGTGTGAGTGGAATGTGACAGTGTTATTATATTAACCTTATTTTGCACCCACTTTTATACTCCCATTCATTAAAAGCCATCTGCAGGAGGCCTCAAAATAACTGGAATAACTAGAACTAGGCTTTCAGTGGTTATATTTTAATAAAATGCACTGTAATTTTAAGTCTGAAAGTATGTTTAAAGAATTAAAGTATGTTTGTTGTTTCTTAGTTAGTTTTGATATACCCATTTCCTACAATAACTTATATTTAATATAATACTTTAAAGTATTTTTTCAAATGTAATACAGAATTAACTTTACTATGAATTAACTTTACTTGGACTTTACCATAGAGATGTAACCGATCCGATATGTGGATCGGTATCGGTCCGATAACAGGTTCAAACAGCTGGGATTGGGATTTCACACGGACGCTTAAGAGTGACACACAACGTTTTCAGTGGCGCGATCAAGACGAGACCTGATCCCTCTGCATGTGAAAGTATTTGTGACATGTTCCGTGCACTAAAACAGAAGTAAATGCATAAAAACATTTTTTAACATTTTTCGCGATGTAAACGCACAATTATTGAGAGCAAATAATTGAGCATATACACGTGTGTAATTATTACATTGTTTTAGATAGGAAAACAGGATTTAAATCACGCATTTCTTAAGCATAACAATAATCTCAGTCATGTATTCAGACATTTTAAAGCATTATTTCATGTTTTAAAAAAAGACTGTGATTGTATTGGATTTGTATCGGTATCGGCAGGTATCCAAATTTACAATATTGGTATTGGACATAAAAAAGTGGTATCGGCCCATCTCTACTTTACCACAGCCATATATCCCTTTACCTGCATTCACAGCTGAGTGTGCTAATTTTAGATTCACTTCGCCAAAAAAATGGAGACTGAAAAGCTACTGTGGTGAAGAAACAAAATATATTAAATGCCGTGTGTGTTTTAGATGCATACTTCTTTATTTTACAGATCTGTGCATACCGCAGGCTACTGTACCAACTTTTCTTTTTCATGCCTGCTGCAAACCAGTTGTATCACATTCTTTTGCCCTAGTGCACTCTTTTACTTTCGTCCAGAAAACTGTTCAAGTCATTTGGTAATAGGTTAGTTCTCGGTATGACCAACTCATATGACAGAAGACCCAACATGAAGTTCTGTGGTCTGTTTACTTGGGTAATGGGGGTGACTATGATGGGTTTTGGGGTTCGCTGTGATGTTCCACAGTCCCAGTGTGGGGCATACGCACCTGGAGACATTATCATTGGGATTTTAGGATCTGTTCATTCTAAAGTAAAAGACCTTCAACTACGGCTTGAACCAAAGCAGTATATTTGCACAGAGTGAGTATTTGTATGAGATGTTGTTGGTATCTCCTTAGTAAAAAAAAACAACTGTTACTCATAATGTGACTTGATCTCTTTCTCTCTTCCAGCTTTGATCTGATCCCATTTGTACAATCTTTAGCAGTAATTCATACCATTGATATCATCAATGATTCTGGCTTTCTTCCTGGAATTCGTCTCGGATATCAGATGTGCGACCCCTGTGTGTATGGTACCAAAGCATTACAGTGTGTGGAACACATGCTTGCTGTTAACGAGTCCTTACAAGTTCACGCTGACAGCTCACTCTTCAGTTCACCTGTCAAGGCCTTTATGGGAGAACGATACTCAGAATTGTCCATTCCTGTTGCCAAGCTCCTCAGCCTTTACATGATCCCTCAGGTAACACTTGTCTTTCTGCCTACATCTATTGAATTGAACTGATTTCAGTTGAACTGCAGTTTTGCAATATATATAAATAACATTTATAATGCTCGTGAAGACATACCGAAACACAGTGTTCAAAACAAAGCAGTTTTTATGATTTTGTCCAGCATGGGCAATCAGCAAGGCAAACAAATCCAAGAAGCCAATGAAAAATAGAAATCCGAAAACGGGTCCAACAAGTCAAAACACATGAGGCGTTAAAGAAAAGACCGCTTGGTATGCTGACAAAAAAAGTCAGTACTTCGCAAAGTTTTGCACAAAACAGAATCTGATCACTGAATGTCTGTTCTAGCCCCTCAAAATTTATTGGGAGTTTTTGAATCATTGCATAAATAATTTTTAAAAATAAGATGTGTTTTGAATAAAAACGATTTAGAAGAACTATTCAATTATCCAATTGTATAAAAGAGAATATCAAAGAATGAATATTGGTAAAATTGGGAAAACTACTAAGATGCATGAAAGCATACAAGAATTCAAATAAAAATAGTTACATGACTGAGACTTATT
Source organism: Distichodus sexfasciatus (assembly GCA_032718565.1). Taxonomy (NCBI): domain Eukaryota; kingdom Metazoa; phylum Chordata; class Actinopteri; order Characiformes; family Distichodontidae; genus Distichodus; species Distichodus sexfasciatus. The sequence goes on from JAVGVS010001623.1 coordinate 7,021, forward strand.
TTTGCATTGCTTCTGTTCATGGTAACATTTTTGAAAAAAAAAAAAAGTTTATTAGGGCCTCTTTTTTTAACCTCATTTTTTAGTGTGCTTCTAAGGTGCACACACGAGGTAAACATTTCAGTAGAGCTGAAATGATTATTTGAATAATTCGAATAATTCGATTACAAAAAATGGTTGAGGTAATTTTCTAGAAACGAAACGAAACTAGTTTAAGTATTTGTGAGATCGTACGCGGGAGATTGTGGTAAATGTAGTTCTCATCCAGAAAGGCCAAGAACAGCTCATTTTATAGGCCAAATTAAAGAGCAATCAATAAGAAAGAAGAAATATAGGAGATTTATTTGTTATAAAATATATTCAAAATTCTGATAGATACCAAATGGACGATGGAGAATCTTAAGCCAGATGCACAATAAAAACTCTGCAAGCCAATAAAATAGACAATGTTCTTACTATTTCTAGTAGTCTACAGTTTTAGACTATAAACTATATAGCTATATAGCAAAAAAAAATCTACATGCGCATCAGTTTTTATCATAATTTAATTTCAAGGCTGTGTCATCATTTACACATCAAATGAGAAAGAAATAAAGCAGGAACCGCAATGGCTTAAACAAGGACAAAAGTTAACCAAGAATGAGAGAGTCGCGAATTTCAGTATCTAAGTTGGGGTGACTTAGCATTTTGAAGATGTTGTGCCTGTGACTGTAACAAAGATCTATTGCCAATTAACCTGTCAAATCTGTAGTGTTGTTTTCTTGCTGTGTGATAGAAATCCCCATCTGTTATGGACTGAGAACTCAAAATTGGAGCCTGGTAATTCTAAAAAAAATAAATAAATAAAAACCACTTAAATTGATCTAAATAGGGTTATTTTTATATAACAGTGTTTGCATCTTTTAATTTGTATGTTTGCATGTTTCAAAACAAAAGTGCTAAAACAATATTTACTCACAGCTCCCCCTGACCATAGTGTGGTATGTCTTGTGTATTATTAGTGTAATTATTGATTTGTCAGCTTAATTATTGTTTACACCTGAGTTGCTTAGTCCTTAGTTCCTAGTTTTTTTTATATGTTTGCTTTATTTGTCCCAGTTTAGTTCCCTCCTCCAGTTAGCAAGGTTCTGTTCATCTATTGGTTTAGTGTTGAGTATCTTTAGTTTAATCAGTCTGTTTAGTGTTTGCATTTGTTCATTAGTTTACTATTTAGGCCTGTTTCCCCCTTTTGTCTCTGTCGCTCCACTGTCACTCTACCCGGTGTTGACGTGCTCCGTGCCATGTGTTTGAAGACATCTCAGTTTGTAGTTTTGTGGCCATCGAGCCCGTTTTTGTTTTGAATACAATACAAGAAGCTTGCATTGGTTGCAAAGCCTCCTGTGTCATGCCTACACACTACGTGACAACTTTTCACATTCACACCATTTTTTATCAATTTATTTTCATGTTTTACTTTTAATAATTAAATCTGTCTTGTTTATATTAACTATGTTACATTTACTGTAACAGATTAGTTGTACATCGTCATCACCTTCTCTGAGTGACAAGCTACGCTACCCATCCTTCTTCCGTGTCATTCCAAGCGATGTGTACCAGACAAAGGCTCTGGCCAAGCTCATGAGGCATTTTAATTGGGACTGGGTTGGAGTGGTGACCTTAGACGATGACTATGGCAAACCTGCCCTAGAGAAATTTCTACTGGATGCAGAGGAAGAAAATCTATGTGTAGGTTTCCAAGAAGTGTTACCAAACTATTTAGGTTTTGTAAATATTGAGCAGCGCATTAAACAGGTGACCGAACGCATCCAATCCTCTACAGCACAAGTTGTGCTGCTTATCCTGAGACCAGAATTGGTGCAGATGCTCTTTGAAGAGATGATAAAGACAAACACTACTCGCATTTGGATTGCCAGTGATGCATGGGTGATGACACGCTTTGTTATGAAGATGAATGGAATAAACAAGGTGGGCAACATCTTTGGTTTTAGCTTTACATCTGGAACTATCCCTGGTTTTGAAGACTTTCTTCAGAACCTGAAGCCAAGTCCAGGAGTGAGAAATAATTACATCAGTGAGTACAAGCAGATGAGGTTCAACTGCACCTCTGGTCAGCAATCAGTACACACATCTCCCTTGGCCTGCAATGTGACTGACCCGGAGGAAGCAAATGATGACTATTTGGTCCAGACTGTGGCCCTGAATGAGATGTACAATCAGAGAGTCGCAGTGTACACTATAGCCAATGCTATCAAGAAGGTTCTTGATTGTAATGACAGTACATGCTCTGGAGATACCAACTTACAACCATGGAAGGTAAACATGATTTCCAGTGATGTTTATATATGGAAAAAAGAACAGAGGAATAAAGATTTTTTTCCATTAACATGCATTTCTACGCATTAACATGGTATTGTGTACAATACCAGTGAAAAGTTTGGACATTCCTTCTAATTCAATGTTTTTTAAAAAGTATTTTCTAAAATGCAGATGTCACATTTCCACTCACACAGAGGGGCGGACGCAAACGCAGGAGTTCACATTGAGGGGGTTTATTCACAAACATAAAGTCCATCCGGCAGCCATAGAGTGCGCACACACAACGAGTGGTGAGGGAGAACCGACCAAGACAAACTGACAAAACCAAACTTAAATACACAGACAGAAACAAAGGGGCCGAACTAGACACAGGTGAGGCTAATAACTCATAACAAGAACACAGGAAGTGGGGCCAAGAGACAGATATGAAAATAACCAAAACAAACAGGACACAGTGCCACCTGCTGTCTGCACTGCTAAGGCGCAGACCAGCTCCTGACAGCAGATAAATATTGAAGGCATCAAAACCCTGAAGGAGCACATATGGAATCATGCAGTAATTTATTTATTTTTTAATCTAGAGGCAAGCCAATAATTCTTGCCATACAGTAGAACAATAGGCAATGGCTGTTAACTGCATAGCAATTTGTACAAATCCTATATGCACAGCACAGCTTATGATCTCATATATCTTTAAAAGGCAATAAATTCCAAAAGATATTCTGGTTTGCATAACATTGTATTGTTTACTGCATAATTCAGAATGTGTTCATTCATGGATTTGATGTCTTCAATGTTAATCCACAATGTAGAAAATACTGAAAAAAAAATGTTAAAGAAGAAGGTGTGTCCAAACCTTTCACTAGTAGTGTTCTTCTGTAAGGATCCAGTTACAAAAATGTTAACAGCAGGTGTGCCATTTGGGAAGCTTTGATATGTGTTGATTTTAACTGGCTAAGATCAGCTTTACCGTTCATGACACATAAGATGAACCCATGCAAAGTCTCGCTACATAACATTTTTTAATTTTCCTTCAATGCAGTTGTTTTAAATTTCTATACCTAATTCTGCATTTTCAGCTTGTGGAAATTCTTCATAATATGAATTTTACAGTGGATAACCAAAACTACTATTTTAATGAAAATGGAGATCTTGAGAATGGTTATGATCTTATAATGTGGAAAGAGAGTGGAGATGGAAGAGTGCCAGATGTGATTGGGAAATATCTGATACAGAAGGGAGATGTGGATGTCTATCAGAACAAATTACCTTGGTCCAATAACACAGTAAGAGAACATTTAGATTATAATTAGCTTCCCCAGTCAGCATAAAACATGTGCTATGCAATTTTGATTTTGCACATCAGTTATTGGATATTTAATTTTTAAAAACTCTGTCTTTTTGTCTAGATACCCCTCTCTAGGTGTTCGAAACCATGTCTCCCCGGAACTGTAAAGAATGTATCAGATATCTCCTGCTGCTACACCTGTATTAATTGTAGTGAGGGACATTATTCTGATAAGCAGGGTAAGTTCATTTGTATGTAGAAAGATAAGTAGATAGACAGATATATATGACATGTATCTTAGCAACTGATAAAATGTTTTAATAATTTTAGTTATTTTCTAAAGCACAAAATATACTTTTTAGAATATTATTTTTTGAAGTACAGAAGTATTAAAAAAATCAGCAGAGCATCTAGTATTGGTAACGAAAGTACTAATAAATGCAGTAAGTACATACTGTAAGTAAGTTGACACTGCACATTTTAAAAATATGTAATTTGGAGGCATAATAGAATTTGTCATGACAATTTCAGAGAGCGGTGGCGCAGTGGTTAGCTCTGCCACTGCACAACACGAAGGTCCTGGGTTCGTTCTCTGGTTCGGCCGTGGGGCCTTTCTGTGTGGAGTTTGTATGCTGTCCCCGTGTTTGCGTGGGTTTTTTTCCAGGCGCTCCGGTTTCCTCCCACAGTCCAAAAGTATGCAATATAGGTTAATTGGCGGTTTAAATTGGCCCCATAAGGTGTGAATGGAAGTCTGATTGTGTGAGAGTGTGTGCCCTGCGGTGTGTTGGTGCCTGCCCAGGGTTGGTTCCCGCCTTGCGCCCGTAGTTCCAGGGATAGGCTCTGTTGCCCTCGTGACCCGAGTTGGGATTCAGCGGTTCGGATAATCAATGAATGAATGAATTTCAGAGAAAAATAAAAACCAATGAAAACCCTATTAAATTCTGAAGGAATGTTATTCAGTTAACAGACCATTAAATTATTTGTTTTTCCCTCTTTCTGCAGATCAATCATCATGTCAGAAATGTCCAGTGGGGTCTTGGTCTCTCACTGGGTCAACAGAATGTCAGCCATGGAAGACGTGGTATTTGGAATGGTCTTCAGCTTATTCCATTGTTGTGATGATTGGGACAGGAATAGGCATTATGCTGCTCATATTTTCATTCATTGTTTTCATTCTATACAGAACACATGATTTAATTAATGGCAGCTTACTGTCATATTGCTTTATGAAGTTAGGGCTACTGGTGTGTTTTGGAAGTGTGATAGCGTTTTTAGGCAGGCCCACTGTTCAGCAGTGTATGGCACAGCAGACTATGTACGCACTTGGTTTCACCCTTTGTATGGCATGCATCTTTGGCATGGCTTTTCATATGTTCATAACCTACATGGCCCGTGACCTACCCACACAACACAGACTGGAAAGGTTTAATAAGCCTTTTGTCTTCATGTGTATCCTCACACTGCTACAAGGTCTAATCTGTGTCTTTTGGCTGATATTTGACCATATTGATGTTGAAGAGACACCATCCAGAACACAGCCACTTACTCTGAATCGCCTCTGCACTTATGGTCGTATGTATGGCTTTGGTGCAATGCATATCTATATTGCCCTACTGGCAGTGGTTTGCTTCCTGCTGGCTTATAAAGGAAAAGACAACGACTCCATAGTGTTTAGTGTTCTCATCCATTTGTTTGTCTGGCTTTGTCTTATTCCAGTCTTTGTCACCCAAACTGACACACGGCCCATTGTCCAGGTGTCTGCCATTATGGTTTCCAATTATGGAGTCATATTTTGTCATTTTCTCCCAAAGTGCTATAAAATTCTCTCAGAAATGGCACAGAATACAAAGCAAAATAATCCAGAAATAACTTTAACTGCCTTTCCTCCGCCTGAAACAATTTCTGATTCTGCAATAAGTTGCCGTTATGTGCCAAGCCCTTGGGAATCCATGTCAATACACAGCTCAGTGTCATATGGTAGATTTAGCTTTGCAGAGTCAGACATGACCATATCTGACAACAACAGTGTGCGTCTACCTGAAGTCCGTCATTTCTCTATTCGCCAAAGGAGACAGAGGACTTACAGGACACTTTGACACACATCCAGACTTCAACCTTCAAAACTTGCCAGTTATTCTCAAACAATCCCTGTCTTGTTGAGAGGCAGTAAGAACACTATGGTGTAAACCATGACTTTCTAAGCATTTGTAAATTTCATATCAACATGTTCAGTCAGATCAGTATTCAGTTATACAATACTTTCACAGTTTGTCTGTCCAATAACAGTGAAGTCCTATAAGCTCCACTAGTCCTATAATCCTGCAGCAAGCTCCACTATTCAAATGGTTGATGTCAATAACAAATCTATGGTGAGGGGACCATAGTTATACTATTCACCATAGTTATATACTCACCATAGTTTTGCTATTGACATCAACCATTTGAATGAAGTGCATCCAGCTTGGTTGGATATTTTAGAGAAACAATATTTTAGATCTTTTTGTGCCACATAACACAGTTAATGACAGTAGACACTTCTATCAATGGAGACAGTTCTAATAAAGTATCAGTGTGTATGTAAAAAAGTGCTAATGTTCACATACATATTTAGAAGGCAGTAATGCAATCCTCTTTTTCTAAGTATTACTAATGGCAATTTTGTTAACTCGTGTATCTATTAATATTTGAAATTTGTGTGTGATGGCCTTTTTGCTAGTTTGTTTAGTTAGTTTGTTTGCTTTATTTGTTTTTATCTTTTTTAATCTTTCTTGTACAACGCTTTGTCTCAACATGTAATCTGAACAGCACTTCATAAATAAACATTATCTTTTATCTTAATGAGCTGAAAAAGAAGTGGTGTTGTTCGGTAAAAGTGGCAGGGGCCACAGACTTTGGTGCATGAACACCGCTGAAGTAAATCATCACTGTTGACCACAGATGGAGTTTTTAAGTCATAAATTGTCATCCATTCTACCTCCCAAGAGTATTCTCTGTAGTGATAGTGGTTGCCGTGTACCTGCCACCTAGTGCCAATGCTAACATGGCGCTCAGCAAACTGTATGAGGTTATTGACAAGCTACAAAATGCACAGCCAGGTGGATTTTTCATTGCTGCCGGTGACTTCAACCACGCAAATCTGAAGTCCAATTTCGTGGACTCCAGCATGTGGACAAAAAAGAGGAGAGAACTGTTTGGACAAAGTCTACACCAACATGCAAGATGACTACAAAGCAGCCGCACACGCCCACACTATTCCACTAAACACATAATGGTGATGTTACTCCACGGATACACATCACTGCTTAAATGCACAAGACCTGCTAGGACAACCGTCAGGATCTGTTTGAGAGAAGTTGTTTTGAGTGCACAGACTGGAGAATGTTCAGATAAACTGCTACTTACAATGGGTGTATGAGCTTGGATGAGTTTACTGAATCGTGACCTGCTACATCAGCAAATGCATTGAAGATGTTACTGTCTCCAAGAACGTCACCACAACAGCCAACAAAAAGCCTTGGTTTACAGCAAACATGTATACGACTAAGAGAGAGAGATACTGCTTTTAACCTCCCTTGCACCATCTTTCTGCTTGATGTGAGGAAAACTTTCACCAAGGTCAACCCACGAAAGGCTGCTGGACCAGGCAGTTTTCCAGGTTGTGTGCTCAGAGACTGCACTGATCAGCTAACCAATGTCTTTACGGACATCTTTCACACATGGCTGAACCAGACGATCATCCCATGTTGAAGTGCTTTGAGAGACTTGTCATGGCACAGGTAAAAAGCAGCCTCCCCAACTCACTACACCCAATGAAATTTGCATATCTGCCTAACGGGTCAACCGAAGATGCCATATCTACTGCCCTTCACCTCTCCCTATCTCACCTGGACAAGAAAAACACTTATGTTAGAATGTTGTTCATAGACTTTAATTCAATGTTCAACACCATCATCCCCCAAAAATTGTGAATTGAGAAAGTTGGGACTGAGCACCTCTCTCTGCAACTGAACATTGGACTTCCTGTCAGAGAGGTCTCAATCCATATCAGTGACATGATTTGACTTTGATTTTGACTAACATTCCCAGAACCATCAGATTAAGCACAAGAACTCTGTTGACCCACAACTACACTGCCATGAACAACACATCATCAAGTTTGCCAATGACACAACCATGGTGGGGCTTATCAGCCAGAATGACGAGTCAGCGTACAGAGATGAGGTCCAGCAGCTGGCTCTCTGGTGCAGTGAGAGCAACCTGTCACTGAATGTGGACAAAACTAAAGAAATGATTGTTCACTTCAGGAAAACTTGCTTCACCCACATACCATTCAGCATCCACTGTACTACGGTAGAGACAGTAAAGAACACTGTGAATAAAATTTCTCTGAGCTCACATCAAATTTATTTCACCAGATGATTGGAGGACAACTAATACCTGGTTTTGAACTTGTTTTGGGGGGAACTGTTTGTTTGTTTTTTTTTCAGCCTGTGCCCATTTCAGCCTTTTTGTTAGTTAAACAAAGCCTGTTTTGTTCACTTGAGCTTGTGTCTCTATTCAGTGAGAGGGCCAAGGTGTCACACCTTGTTTAACGTCAAGCTAGATCTGTGTTGCTCCTGTTTTGCCACATTCTCCAATTTCATTGTCCTCTACTTTCGTAAAAGTAACTGCTCAGATTGCTTAGCTCATTACTTTTCCACAGCACCAACACATAATACAGAAAACTTACTCCCAACATGAAGTTCTGTGGATCTCATCTATTTATGTGTATAGTTTGGGTACCTATGATGGGTTTTGGGGTTCGCTGTGATGTTTCACAGTCCCAGTGTGGGGCTTACGCACCTGGAGACATTATCATTGGGATTTTAGGATCTGTTCATTCTAAAGTAAAAGATCTTCAACTACGGCTTGAACCAAAGCAGTATATTTGCACAGAGTGAGTATTTGTATCAGACTGTTGTTGGTATCTCCTTAGTAAAAAAAACTGTGTTGCTCATAATGTGACTTGATCTCTTTCTCTCTCTTCCAGCTTTGATCTGATCCCGTTTGTACAATCTTTAGCAGTAATTCATACCATTGATATGATCAATGATTCTGGCTTTCTTCCTGGAATTCGTCTCGGATATCAGATGTGTGACCCCTGTGTGTATGGTACCAAAGCATTACAGTGTGTGGAACACATGCTTGCTGTTAACGAGTCCTTACACGTTCACACTGACAACTCACTCTTCAGTTCGCCTTTGAAGGCCTTTATGGGAGAACGATACTCAGAATTATCCATTCCTGTTGCCAAGCTCCTCAGCCTTTACATGATCCCTCAGGTAACAAATTACTTTATTTTCATTTCAATTTGATGTAATCTCACACAACTGACCTGTGACACTTCCTAGCTCTTACAAAGGAGAGTAGGTGGTGCAAAGTATCAAATGGGGTCTAGCAGAGTTTTGTAGATCAGGCAGGCTTATGGTAAAAAACAGAATCTATTTGAAACATATAACAGTGCTTTTGGACAAGACATTTAACTGAAACAAAAGGCTGAACTAGAAATGATGTTATGTTTGATTTAATTAATAACATAGTTTTTGTTTTGGACATTTTAGTATTTAGTCAAAAACCTAAACACTTGTACTTTCAATTGTATCCACTGTAAAACCTTCTTTAGTATAGTCATATGGTTTCTTCCTTTTTGATACAGACCCTGGAAAGATAATTTAATGTTAGGTAGACTCCAGCTGAATCAAATATAGTATACCATTAAAAAAACGTTCTTATCCAAGAGCAATGTAACAATTTCATCTGAACCTTGCTGTAAAGAGTTGCGGGCAATACCACTCTTTTAGTTACTATTACAGCTATGATGTAATGTACTGTAAAACCATACCAAATACTAAACAAGTTTAGACTGATGTCCTGCAGTGGTAATACTGCACACTGCATTGTGACTTTAAAAACAGTAGATAAAAAATGCAATATATCAGTTCTTTCTAAAAGAGATGATAACTTGGTAATCTGCCTGACTGACTCATTTTTAATGTTGCATTACGCAAAATTAGTTTAATGCACCCAATACATTACTCTAACATGTTTCAGTTTCATTTTTCAGAGTAGGCGCTGAATAAATTCTTTAAGTGACACAAAAAACTAGCATAAGTTTGAAAACCATAGTACATTTATTAACATCTATAATAGCAAAGACATGAATGCGAACAATTTCTAAACAATTTCTTAGATAATTTAGGTCCAGCTGGTTAATAATGTTAATTACACTACTTTTAAAGGGTAACTTTCCAGCTACAGGCTACTTTTGATTAAAAGTATTTAAGCTACTTCTCTTGTAATCTTCTAGGGTTAGGTTTCGGTTCCTTGTTGATCAGTTTTGCATACTATGAGAGGCCCCTTTCTTCAATGAGAGGCAGAGCTCCCGTTATGTCATATCACTTAGTGTGTCCCTGCAAGTGAAAGCAGCGGGAAATCTTATGTGGCAGTGTCGTCCAAGGCGGAGAAATCTTACAAGAATGTTATCATATGGATAAATAAAATATAATACAAATATGCTACACCTTTTACTTTTAATACTTAAATTCTTTATTTTTTCACATTTTACATTTATTCTAACAGATTAGTTGTACATCGTCATCACCTGCTTTGAGTGACAAGTTACGCTATCCATCCTTTTTCCGTGTCATTCCAAGTGATGTGTACCAGACGAAGGCCCTGGCCAAGCTCATGAGGCATTTTAATTGGGACTGGGTTGGAGTGGTGACTTTAGACGATGACTATGGCAGACCTGCCCTAGAGAAATTTCTACTGGAATCAGACAAAGAAAATATATGTGTAGATTTCCAAGAAGTGTTACCAAACTATTTAGGTTTTGTAAATATTGAGCAGCGCATTAAAGAGGTGGCTGAACGCATCCGATCCTCCACAGCACAAGTTGTGCTGCTTATCCTGAGACCAGAATTGGTGCAGATGCTCTTTGAAGAGATGATAAAGACGAACACTACTCGCATTTGGATTGCCAGTGATGCATGGAC